>VWYO01027583.1:40941-75711 GCA_013400275.1 Rhadina sibilatrix | reverse complement strand
AAAAAAAAAAAATCCAGCAGCAATAATATAAGTGAAATTTAAGGATAAGCTCAAATGCTCTGAAGACATTTTAATAATGTAAGGGGAAAGCCTGTGTGACTCTCTTTTTCTCTGTGAAATGCCTAGACAGGGGCCATAAATAGACACATGGAGCCATCATGCTCAGTGTGCAAGGAATTGCTTCTTACTGTAATGCATCTGATAATTCTGCTAATGACTAGTGAAAATTCAAGTTCGTGGAAGTAATTGAGGGAATTCACCTCACGTTTCACTGTGTCTGATTTTACCACCTCTGAGCTCAGCTGTGGATCAGTCTGCAGTGTTAGAGTAGGTCTGAGCTGTGGAGAAGGACGAGCAGCTCTGCGTGGCATTCAACTTTTGCTGAGCTGAGAAAACCTTCAGGGTGTCCCTGCACTACTCCAAGCATTTATCTATTAAAGACCTGGACATGATCATGAGTGAAGAGTGGGAATCCACACATTAGGTCTTCAGTAAAATAATTTTCATGATGGCTTAGAATGACTGCCTTGAAAGAGACAGCTAAAAGTGAAACATGGAGTATGCATTCAAAAAAACATGAGGTTTTAGGGTAGGTTGGTTGACATATGGTAAGCTGACATATTTACTGTAAATGAAATGAAAATTAAAGATATGCTAGAAAAAATGTTATAAAGTCTTGAAAACAGATGCTCTTTATTCTGCACAGGTTGAAATGTTAACCACAACAGAAGCATAGAAACTACAAAATGACATTGCTAGGATGATCCTTTCTGTGTTGAATGAAAACCATTTACTTGAAAGATTATCTTGGTGTTATAAATGCATTTTTGATGTAGTAACACTGACTCAGTATTCTGTCTTTGAGGAAAATACAGTAACATATTAAACTTAAAATAAATAGTGTGTGAAGTGGCTTTAATTTAGGGAATTAAGTTAATTCTTTTCAGTAAATTTGATTAAATCAAATACATGGATTCAATATGGTTTAGCCAATGAAGCTTAGATTCACATCTTAAACTAACTCAGTCTGAAATCCTTGAATGTCCTATACTCAGTTGTAACTGATGATGACTGAGGCCCAAGAGGAATTAAACAAAAGCACTAAATGCCCTTGGTACCATGAATATCCTTCACATTTCTTCTTTGTCATCCTTTTGTAATTTTTTAAAGCTAGAAGGTAAGTGCTTCCTTTCTATTAGACCTGGAGACTTTTTTTTTTTTTTTTTTTTTTTTTTCTCTTGATTTGGATTCTTGAAGGGCTTATAGCAAAGACTAAAGTCTGTTCCAGGACTATTGCATAACCTCCCACTTAGAGGCATATTGTCAATTATTTTGCCTAAGGCTTTAAAACAATCTTGCTGTTAGTCTGGCTAAAAGGAAAAAAAAAAGTGAGAAATATTTTTTTACACTTACTATAGAACATGCTAAATTCTAGATGTCACTCATACTCCCTTGGAAGACTAATTATGACATTTACAGGTCTGTACACTTTTACGAAAACTAAGCCCAGATAATTGTGCTCCCTTTCATTAATGTATTTAAGGACTTTTGTTACTATATGGATTTCTAAAATCTATGTGGATCTAAATTTATTTTTCTTGGACAAGTACTGTAGTCATGTTAAAAGCTGATGTTAAGCCACTTGGGAGGTAGTAAAAAAAGTTACTTGAGCTTATTTTCCTAATTATTTAAGTGATGATAAAGGAGGAGTAAGCATTGTATCAATTACATTTGAAAAAAAACCCAAGAGTAGTTGTGAACATGGATGAAGCTTAAAATTACTTAAAGAGAAGCACTATGAATAATTTAATGAGTTGAAATCAGGAAATAATATTCAAACAGGGATTTTAAATTAGTCCTTGGCTCTGAAATCTCTTCAAATTTCTATGTTTGCAGTTTAATATGGCCCAGGAAAGAAGTCAATACTTCTTGGTTACGACTTCATTAGTTAATTAAACTGGGCTGAGAACAAACTTTTTTCATTACTATTTATGTAACTGGAAGAAATTTATAAGGGTTTAGAAACAGGAGAGAGACATTGATTCAAGTAATTTTGCTGTAAAAGTTTTCATTAATGCCAGTGTACCTGTCCTTTACGTTTGGCTACAGAAATTACTACTGTCCTGGACAGTATATCTATAGAAAACCCCAAATCAGCAGTTGAAAATACTAGCCTGGGTTTAAGAACTATGTGGCTCTGTGTATGAAGTTTCTCAGGCACCACAAAGCTATGCCAACTCTCCTCTCACAACAAACCCTAAAAAATTCCCAACACACCTTGATGTCCTGTTCTGCAGGAGTTGACGTGAACACTTGGACATGTGCCGGAAGCACACAAATTGAACACTGAATTTTACTAAACTGGTAATATTGGCCAGGTGACAACTCAGTACACCAGTGATATGGTTTATTTACTTAAGGTGGGAGCCCTCCTTGGATATTCCAGATCCTCTGAGCTCTAGAGGATGGTCTTTAGATGCCATGAGGGTCACAACCCATGGCATTCAATCTACATAAAGTCACAGTGGCTATACAAGTAAATAGATCAGTCCCAATAAGGATCCCTGACACCAGACCAACTGGTGCAGTCTTAGAACCATATGACTGAGATTTAGCTCAATCAAGAACACAGTAGATGCCATAATGTGCAATTATCATCTCAATATGTTCTCTGTTCAAAATACTGAAAAATAAATTCCCTGGAATGATCTGTCTTCAAGATAATGTCCAGACTCTGTCATACAGAGAGTTAGCTCAAGCCCTAGCAAAACCAAAAAAAAGCAAAATAATTCTACAATGCTGACAAAAGGGGATCCAGTATCTCTAGTTTTGCAACATATGGCAACATAGGCATGTGCTCTGTATATGTAATTTGGCTCATTCAAGTGATCACAGGACTCTCCTCTGAGCTGAACCTAAGTATATCTAGATACAGTCGGGATTGTACATGAACAGTGACATAGGAGCAACAGGAATTGTTGTGTAGTCCAGGCTCTGCTGCTCTGATTAAGATATTCTAATCCCTTTGTAAATATGCCTATCTTCATCACCAAACTAAGTATTGATTACAAAGTACCTCCTCTTCCAAAACTTGCAGAAAATTATCATTTTGAAAATGCAAATTATGATTTCGGTTCCTCTCTAAGCTTCAAGGAACACATGTTCAGGTACTGTTTATTTTACCTAAAAAAATCTTATAACCGTGGTGATAAAATATGTATGCCCAGTGGCAGTTCAAATATGGTGGGAATTGCCACCAAACACTGCTGTAGAGCAATGATGTATTTCCTGCTCACACATATATTTCAGTGAGCACTTCTTGTTTTAGTGTGTAGTAGTGACAGACTTGATACAAGTACTGAGCTTTCTGTAACAGGAAATAGGGCTCAGAAAGATTTTCTTAAGGATTATAAATTTTTGATGGGGGTGGACCGCTTGTTTCCAAGGTAGTGGATACTGGTTACTCTTAATATCAGAGTACCACTAGGAGAAAAATGAGTAATTTCATTTTTAAAAAAAACCTCAAACCCTGTTGTTGGGGTCTGGTCCAGTGGTGAAGGTGCCATGACCTTCCTTGCCAGAAGCATCTTTAACAAGACACCTAGATCAATGGAGGCACAGGCTCTCTCAGGTGCAAAGTAATCAACTCTTTGTGCACCCTTAGGTACAGAGCGGTCAGCTCTTAGGTGCACCCTCANGATCTGTCTTCAAGATAATGTCCAGACTCTGTCATACAGAGAGTTAGCTCAAGCCCTAGCAAAACCAAAAAAAAGCAAAATAATTCTACAATGCTGACAAAAGGGGATCCAGTATCTCTAGTTTTGCAACATATGGCAACATAGGCATGTGCTCTGTATATGTAATTTGGCTCATTAAAGTGATCACAGGACTCTCCTCTGAGCTGAACCTAAGTATATCTAGATACAGTCGGGATTGTACATGAACAGTGACATAGGAGCAACAGGAATTGTTGTGTAGTCCAGGCTCTGCTGCTGTGATTAAGATATTCTAATCCCTTTGTAAATATGCCTATCTTCATCACCAAACTAAGTATTGATTACAAAGTACCTCCTCTTCCAAAACTTGCAGAAAATTATCATTTTGAAAATGCAAATTATGATTTCGGTTCCTCTCTAAGCTTCAAGGAACACATGTTCAGGTACTGTTTATTTTACCTAAAAAAATCTTATAACCGTGGTGATAAAATATGTATGCCCAGTGGCAGTTCAAATATGGTGGGAATTGCCACCAAACACTGCTGTAGAGCAATGATGTATTTCCTGCTCACACATATATTTCAGTGAGCACTTCTTGTTTTAGTGTGTAGTAGTGACAGACTTGATACAAGTACTGAGCTTTCTGTAACAGGAAATAGGGCTCAGAAAGATTTTCTTAAGGATTATAAATTTTTGATGGGGGTGGACCGCTTGTTTCCAAGGTAGTGGATACTGGTTACTCTTAATATCAGAGTAGCACTAGGAGAAAAATGAGTAACTTCATTTTTAAAAAAAACCCTCAAACCCTGTTGTTGGGGTCTGGTCCGGTGGTAAAGGTGCCATGACCTTCCTTGCCAGAAGCATCTTTAACAAGACACCTAGATCAATGGAGGCACAGGCGCTCTCAGGTGCAAAGTGATCAACTCTTTGTGCACCCTTAGGTACAGAGCGGTCAGCTCTTAGGTGCACCCTCAAGTGCAGAATGATCAGCTCTTTATGAAGCTGCCTGAGCAGCAGAACCACGTTTGCCACCCCAGATAGACAACACAGGAGTAAAAGCAGCGAGACGGAGCCTTCCCAATCTCCAGGAGAGCTCCTTCCTTCCACAAGGTCTGGAGCAGAAAGGAGCCAAATGGTCCCAGTGGGAGAGGGATTATACAGGGTAGCCAGGGGTGGGGTTTCACAACTTGGCCAATGGGGAAAGGAATTGGGAAAGGGATCAATCAGGAGGGGTAAAAACCAGGAACAAGAAGAATAACTAATGGGGTATGAAACATTAACATAGAACTGCAAAGGCTCATGGGCTGAAGTATTTTTTCTCACCTTGAACCGCAAGGAAAACTCTCAAAGGGATTTCCCAAAGGAGAGTCCCTGCAGACTGAGACAGCCTAGGGGCTGCACATGGGTTGAAGCACTTTTATTCACCCTGAGCTCCAAGGAAATCCCAAAGGGGAGCCACTGCTAAGTAAAGCGGCATAGGGGCTGCACACTCTCCAAGGGAGTGAATTGTTTTCTGTGGATGGTCTAGGAACCACCGCACCCTATATGTGTTTATGGTTTTCACAAACGGGACAGTAATGCTGGGAGTTATTTCCATGAGCTTTATTGAGGCATCGGTCTCACTACAGGATGAGACAATTGAGAGATGGCAACAGCTCATGTCTTGCCAAGAGCAGCCAAGGATTTCTTTGTTACAGGGCATTTTAAAAACTTTCCAGCCAATAGCATATTGTTAAAGCTTACAGAAAATTGTTCTAGCCAATCACTAAAACCACACATACACCTGCTTCAAACAATGTCTGCTTGTATGTTTTCTGTTAACAATACACAATACTCCATTATTAAGCTTAAACCCTTCTACTATCTTGCTAGGCATATTTTTCTGCAGTCTTAAGGTCTATCTTAGCCAAGCCTAAAAACTCAAACTATTGTTTCATGTCCTTGCTAACTATATCATTGTATCTTCTCTGCTTTCAGGCTTTGTAGATGCAGCTAGCTCTAAGTTCTCTGCTCTCTCTGTTTCTGAAGCCTGCTTTCATGGCTTCTGATAGTCCTCTTACCTTTACTATTTCCCACACTTATAGTGTTTCATAACATGGATATCAGTGTATAAAAGGAATACATGTTAGAAAGAGACAAATAGTATTTTTATCTTCTGTTTCTTGGAACCATAGTACACAAAAATTAAGTAGACTACTTACCAGATAAGAAGGAAGAAAATTCATATGTAACTGTGACATTTTGAGAATGAAAAAACTTAGTATGCATAACAGCTCTACATCTAATTTGTGCATTCAATGGCAAGAGGACAGATGGAAAAAATAGAAATGTCATTGCATTAGTCATTGAATTAATGTTGTGACTGCCTGTTAGTATCAAGGTTATGACTTATACAGGACAAACTCTTCAGTCTTTTGGTTTATCAGTACTAGTTATACTATTTACATGTCCTTACTTTAACTTTGTTGACAGCAGAGATGTTTCCTTTAGACTTTTATATTTATCTGCTCAAGCAGAGTTGCAGAAGCCATCAGTTCAAATAATAAACTGCAACACAAAATTTCTATATGCAATAAAAATGTTCAGTTCATGTTTGCTCTAGAGCGTAGGAGATTTGAATACACCTTTTACTATGGAAAGCACTGTATGGGTACTTTATTAATGACATCTCTTAGATAAAGCAGTTTAAACTACATTTCTATTTAAGGAATTATATTGATAGCAGATGTATAAGTTTGAGGAAACTTACCAAATTTCATGCAGAATAGTGATATATGTAATGACTTCTCATGTCTTTCTGCCTTTTGTTCATGGAAAATATACTTCAAATCTTATACTTTAGATATAGAAACTAAAACTTCCCAGGTCATCTGTTCAGTCTTTTAAAATTCAGTATTATCACAGTTCTCTGAAGTAAGAGTTGTTCAGCCACTGTTCCATACACCAGTATATCTGTGAAATAGCAGATACATTATTGATATTTTTATATTCATATTGATTGACAAGCCTAATTGCCTTTCTAAAAAGGTTTGGCAGAAAATTGATCATGTGATGTACGGTACTTATCTGAATCATCATGTATTTAAATTTAAATAAGGCATATGTATATATATATATATTTTTTTACCAAAATGTTAGTACATTTTATTAATTCTACTTTGCAGGATTTTTGCCAACAATTGGTTTAACTGGACTTATCATGTACACAAGATTCAGGATAGGTAAAAAATGCAAAACCACTTATCACTGGACTTACTTTGTTTCTAAAACTTTGTCAGGGTTGTAGAAAAAATATTTGGCATTGGTTTTGATAAATACTAATTACAGACTTTTTATTTGCTCCTTTTTACTATTAAATAAAACTTTACATCCCTTTCAAAAATGTCAGAAATAAGTCTTCAAAATTTAAAAAAAGTAGACTTCCAACTTTCATGTGGTTACACTCACTAGCAATTTACAGATTAATCCTCAAAACAGCATACAGTCATAAAACTATTATATCTTCTACATGACTAAAACACAAATAAAGCTTTGTACTGAGCTGTGCAGAGTCTAGGAGGAATGTGAGGAAGCAGTACATTAACATGAAATAAACTCAAAGCCTGGAGCTCAGGCAGTGGCTCAGGTAGCTAATGATCCCAAGAATAAAGATCTTGGAGGACTCTGCATTTAGCCATCACCTCATATGGGGCTGCAAAAAAACATTAAGTCCTGGGCAAGTAGGACTTCTAAGACATAAAGTTGAGCAGCCACAAGCAATCACATGTCCATGGATGGATCCACCTGGATCCAGTTGTAGTGGGTGAAGCTCCATCCACTTGAGGTATCCAGGCTACACCTGACAGAACCAGTTGTTTCTGGAGAAGCTGATCCCTAGTGGAAGGACTGATGAATCTCAACCTGTGGAGCAAACCAGGAGTTTGAGCTCTTCTGGGAAGGAGTTCAAGCCCTGTCAGTTTAAAATCCAGAACCCTCTTTTCTTATAGGGTTTTGTTCTCTTCCCCTTCTCTGTCCTTCTTCTCTCTTTCTTCTCTTAATTCAATTTCTATTGATTTTCAGCCAATCTCTTGAGTACGCAGGAGACTTATAAAGTCACTGGATAGTGACAAACACCTTATTAAAGCCTCCTCAGACACTGTGGAGGTTGTGGCTCTGTCTATATCCATTCCCAAGGAAGGTGTTCCTATTCATCCTGCCAAACAGACAACAGCTCTTTAAATACTACCAGACCTAAACTATCCGTAATAGAAAATGTGACTGTAAATAGAGAAACTACTAGCAAGGTCCAAGTTTACCAAAAATCTGGAACAGACAATAGAAACAAATTAATACCAGCACCATTGTAATTGCCTTGTTTGGCTCATCCAATTTTACAGGATTTTCTTATCACACATGGCATGCATTTTCTGCCTGTAAGCTTTCCCACAAACTTTATTTTGTTTCTGCATGTATATAGCTCTCACTGCTTTTTAATCTACGCTTATTGCTACCTCTAAAAAAAGTGAGCAATTCAGTGAAGAAAGCAGGCTGTGGAAAAGATTCTGAAAAATTAGCATGAATGTGTTACAACACTATGTCTAACCAAAGCTTTGTGCAGTAATTGGAAGGAACAAAATAAATAGTGCAATTCAGTACAAGGAAAGTCAGTTTGCATTATTTGGATTTGATTGGTTTTTTCCAAACTAACAGCATGACATGTTTTATAATTACACTTTAGTCTTTCTAATGTGCTTGCATTTTAGCTGTCTTGCACAACTGCTAAATAATTGCATTGTCTTCAGCAACATTTTGAAGGTTCTAGAGCTGCTTTGTATTGGGGTAAAAATGGAATGTGTCTAGCTGTGGCACTGTGGTAATTACAAATGCTATTGTATTGATGCACACAGCAGTGTCAGGGAAAATTCCAGGGTTTTATGATAAATGAATACAAGCCTGTAAAATCTAAGGAAGTGCTCAAGCTCAGAGCCTGATTCTTTAGCAAGGAGATCTGCAAAGTGGCTGATCTGGGACCAGCTGTGTTAAGGTAGTATGTAAAGCTACAGCATCTGTGTATCCTTGAAAATCCCTCAAGGGTGCTTAAGATGACAAAAACATCAACCAATTCTACAGATGAGGCAGGGAGGGTGGAGGATGGAGTCCATGAAGAGGCAGAGCCTGGTCAGAGCCAGTCTAGTGCCTGGTCAGAGATGGAGCTCTCCACCAGGAAAGGCATTAGAGGCAGAGTCCTTCGGAGACAGACACCTGCAGCAGGGAACAGGACATGATAGAAAAACCCACAAACAGATGGTGTGGAAGTTTTACCTATAATAATTGATATAGTCTGCCAAACCAGCCCTCAACAAGGCTCTCTCCGAAATTCATAATCAAACAAGTTAGTGGTAATCAGAAATGCATGCTTGGGAATGAAATATTCAGCTACCAATTGGAACACCTTGAGGATAACAATACAAACACACTGGAAAAAACCCCACTGGTACTAAAATCACTTCTGAATTATCCATGAAATGAAAAATGGCTCTCAGAGCTTTTCTTTCGAGGCAATTACCAATTACATTTCTATATGGAAGAGAAGAGTTAAAACCTTTGGGCAGTAAAAGTTTTAAATGCTAGAAGCTATATCAGACAAACATTTCTGTACCAGGGATTGCATACAATTTTCTGCACAACACGAACTGAACGTAAACTCTTATGTGCAGCTTGTGCACATTTGTACATAAATAACAGAAGGTTCATGCAGAGCTTCATATTATGAAGTTTATGTGCAAAATCTTTCCATCTCACTAACTTTTCCTGCTTACATTTGTATAAATTGAACCACCAAAACCAAACTCCGGGCAATCAAAAAAGAAAAGCAAATGAAAAACCTTAATACATGTTACATAGTCCAATTCAGAAGAGCAAAATTTTGCAGAATTTCACATCACAAGGCACCTAGCTTTTATTAGAAGTTTTCTTTCTTCAGTTTTAATCACACTTTGTAAGATGTCCAGTTACACAATCACCAGAAGGGGACCTCCATTCTGTGGTTTTCTAAGGAATCTCAAAAAAGAATTCTTGACAATTCTGGCACAAGGAGATGAGGGTTTAACTTTCCACTGTGGGATCACCTTTGCATGGTGAGAGACCAGAAGAATTGTGGGCTCTAAACATTTGACATGTGGGGGAGGGTGCAGGTTGGGCCTTGCCCTGGCCAGGCATGCCCTGCCCTGTACAGCCCAGCCCCAGAGACAGTGGCCCAGCTTGGCAGTGGCTGCCAATCCCCAGCGGACCATGGGCAATGCTCCACACCTGCCCCTGGAGCCTCTAACCCAGCTCCTGAGTGGCCAAGTGACCTGAAGTCCCACCTGGGGGAAGGGCCCAGGAAGGCCAAGAGTATTGAAAGCAGAAAACGAAGCAAGCACATCTTGATCCTACCTCCCCTTGGAATTCCTGACAGCTGAACATCATTGGAAACAGGAATGGTAGCTATATTTTTTTCTTTCTCTCCATCTTCTCTGAATTTTTAGGTAATCTAAAATTCTGTGGGCTTGGAGTTTGTGAGATTGAATGGGTTAAGTTAATGCTTTCTGGAATGTTTTGTGTTGATTGAATGTAGTGGTAAATATTTTTACAAAGTGCTCTGATTTTCTAATGCTGCCAGAGAAGTTTTTGTTGTTGTTGTTTTGACTTCTTGAGAATATCTTATCAGTATTTTTCCTATGCATCTAACTCAGAGTATGTGAACAGCTGTAAGCCTTTTTAAAAGTCTTGTCGAATGAGTTCTGGGTCCTTACATCCATCATCCAGGTTAATTATCCAGATTCACACCTATATTTGATAAATGTATTTATAAACTAACAAATATGTGAAGTTGAATTATAATAACTCAGTTTGCCACTGGACCTTTACTTTGTATAGATATTTATGTGCTGAAGTTGCTACACCTTTCATTTCCCTCTACTTGTATAAAGAATTATAGTTGTAAAAAAGTATTAATGAAGGAGTATTGTGCTTTCTAATAGAGCAGTCTAACAGGTTTTGGAAAATAGGCCAACAGTGTTGGTTCATCTTCCATTACAATCTCTGGAGCCCCCTTTCAATAAAGATAAACTCTGGTGCTATTTATAATTTCAGAATATTTTAACATATTATTTTACAAGTCCCACTTCATGTTTTCTGTTGTGATCTCTACAGATTTCAGCACTGTGTGACAGGTGTTTTATTCCAGCTGAAACATTTGCATAGATCTTATCTTCTGCAGTTAGTTTCCTTTAAATTATCAATTCCTTTAAATTCTTGAGGAATTTATAACTTGCTATAGTGTGCTACAGTTTATTCACAAATGAACTCATCTGTTTCATAACTAAAAATAGGCAAGCATGTGTTTTTGCTCTTTATGACTTGAGACTTGTGTATTAAATTGGATTTCTGAACTGTTTAACAGGAAGACAAGAGAAGAAATGCAAGGATGTTAAATATTCACTTTTAACACAAGGAATATCTAGTAATCCTAGATCTTAGCTTATAATACACTTCATTCTCCTCCAGGCTCAAAAGAATTTCAGGCATTTTTTAATGTTCCTTTAAGTATGGTGTTATTATACTTAATACATAAATAAATAAATATTCTTCTTAAGTAGAGACCAGCTTTTATGTTTGCTTGGAGGCCTCCTTACTCCAGAACCATTTTCTAATATCTCTCATTATTAATGCCCTGCATTGCAACAGCTTTGTTATTATTTAGTGATTGCTATTTGTCTTTTAAATCTTTAAATGTTGTGAGTTCCCTAACTAAACTGTCATAAATGTGGTTACTTTTGAGTAATAATTCACATTTTTCTGGGAAAGAAAAAACAAACGAGATTTAATTTTCAGAGATTCTTTCCTATTCTGCCCACCAAAAAACAAGTCAACATATCAAGCACTAGAGCCTACTTTTGTCTCCCTATTTATGGTCATGTCCACTCTGTGCTGTCAGAGCAGACGTATCAAGTCTTTTTGGTTGGTTGGGGTTTGTTTAGTTTGGGTTTTTTTACTCTTTGCAGCAGTGTTCAACAACATAATTGTTACAGTGGTAGGAATCTGCAGCTTGAAAAACTAAAATGGGATATTGAGGGGGAAAAAGTCACAAGGTAGGTAGTACTTCACTGTTATAAGTTGCAAAGGGAGGCTGTGAAATCTCTCTCCTGGGCATCTTGAAGACTCTGCCAGACACAGATAGAGCTGCCCCTGTGCACTGCTGGCAATAGCCCAGGCTGAGGCAGGAGACTCCAACTGACACTTCTGTTATACTATGAAATCATTTCAGTGCCTTACTACATCCCAGAAGTAATAATAGCTACTCTCTAACACAGGAAATAACTCCTTGTGTGCCTAAAGACTGCATTACCTTTAAATGCTAGTGTGTCAAGAGTAATGCAGAAAGGAAAAAAAAAAAATCACTAATTCATTGGGTTTCACTGATTGTATTTATACCCTTAATATTATTTTAACAATGCTCTTTTGCAATTTAATAAATGGTATCTTGTGTTGATCAAAGTGGAAAAAGTCCTTTATCATAGGACCTGATCTTTGAAAGCTCTAAATGCTGTACAGTGTGTACTTTCGATCAGCAAGAAAAAGTGATGCATAGCAGCAGCTTTTCAGAATTACAGGTACCTTGGAAGAAAATAAAAGGCCATTGTGTAGACAATGGCAGAGAAGTTCAGTTCACTATTGATTTGACAATAATGATCCTCATGGTTTGATTTTCCAGAAGAACTGAATGATTTGAACTCTTTCGTGTTCTCAATAACTACCTTGACTCAGACATAAAGTCAGGTTGGAATTGCCATCAGAAGTATAAAATCAGAAGATCTGTATTGAGGGGATCTTTGCTCATCCATCATTGATCAAACTGATTACTTAATAAATCCTTATTGCTCTAAATTTTTAAAGGTTTTCCTTTTTTGAGATCTGCTGACAAAAGAAAACAAACTCATGTTCCTTTGCAGAGCAGAGTAGATAGGTGGAAACAGTGATGGAATTTTTACAGAAGCACATTGCCAGGAGATGGCTTCTAATGAGGATTGTGGAGCAAGGGACAATGACTCAGAACTGACCATGCCTCTGACTCTGTCTCATTAGTCACAAATTCTGTCCCTGGTTTACTCAGTTGTTTCTGGTGTTCCAGCAGATGTTCTGCAATAAGTACAATAAGTACAATAACACTTTTTAGTTTGTTTCAAGCAACAGAGTAAATACAGAAACCATTAGTATTATTAAATCTGGTTAATTACTGTATCTGTAAAAATGCTGCAATGTTTTCTGATAAACGTACATCTCAGTTGCAAAAGAGCTTTAGTTCTATTGACCTTTTTCCTTGTTTATTCACTTAGCAGAAATTACTTAGAAAAAGAGTTCACTGGTAAATGTATTCATAGAAACAACATATTTCCATAAGGTGTTTCAAATCTTTGGAAAAGAAAAATCAGATTGGAAGTATTCTCAGATGGAACCTGTCCCAAATTATGTATTTGGCCAAAGAGGGACCAGGAATACAGAGAAAAGTAGACTATCAAAACAATTTCCAGGATGTAAGTAGTAACCATGATTTTGTGTAAGGCCATGCACTGTGGCAAAATCCACTATCCCATCCTCGAAAAAGATAAAAATTTCACAAAGTTTTAGGACTAATTTATCCATTATCACAAATTACAGGAGTCTAAAGTAATGAAGTAAAAAAAAAAAAAATTAAATGAACAAAGCTTCAGCTTCTTCCTTAAGGTATTTTTAATCAGTGATTATGGAGCATATAGAAACAGTAAAAAATACTTAAGGTACTTGCTTACTGCACAGATATTTATATATGGAAATTTAGTTTGCCTTTTGAAAATTTACTATGGATTGAGCTGAGAATCCTTCTTGTAATCAATGGCTAAGAAAGCTAAATATTAAAATTATCATGTTTGAATGGTAGACAAGCATTGGATGAATAATAGGTAATAAATAATCAGATAAATAATAATCAGATAAATATAAAATAAATCAAAAATAATAATCAGATTTTGTTTGTATAACATTTTACTGAATAAAGAAAATACTGATAATAAATTTTCTTCATAGACTTCCACAGTTTCTATCCTAGTTCTTTCTACTGATGGTTAACTATAAGAGTTTCTAGAAATAATGAGTTAATAGTCATTAAATGATCAGCATTTTAATTTTTCAGCATTTTAACCACTGGAATATGTGAAGTTTTCTACAACCACTGTATAAAACTAGATGAGCATGAATGTAGTAAATAACAAACAAAGGGGGAGGAGTTTGTTAAAATTTTCAAATTGATATGAACAGCTGCTAATTAACTTTCGAGCATTTTGCACCTTCTTAGATGTCCAGTTCCATTCACCACCAAAGATATTTGAGGTCTTAAATACTTCTGTGCATCTAGGCCTAAGATAATTGTCAGAGAGCAGATAAGGGTCTTAACTGAGCAGAGAATTGCCTAAGAATGGGGACTTTGTGAGGAGGTGATGGTAGACTGAGGGCCTGCTGTCAGAATACAGACTCTCAAGGAAAAAAAAAAAACAAAACAACAATTATTTTCATTATACAGGGAAAGGTGTTAATTCCTTTAAAATATATAATGTTCTTATTCTTAAAAGATCTGTAGGAGTTCTGAGCCTTGCAATGGTTATTTTATATAGGGGAAAAAAAAAGATTGGTTAAAACGACTGCTGACGTCTTTAAATCAACAGGATTATAACCAGTGAAGGTTAAAAAAAAAATATGTTGCTTTTATACAACATGAGAAGATAGTTAAGAAGTGGAGAAGAATGTGGCAACCTGGTTATCATCAGGACAAAGAGCCCTGCATTCACCAAAGGTATTGTTGCAGCATTTTTTAACATCACTGCGTCTGCCTACTTGCTCACAGACATTTACTACAACTTCAAGAAATTGTGGACACTGATTCTCATTGCCTCTTCTCTCCTCTTGCCTTACTCTGTGTTAAAAGTTTTATTGCTTAACCCTCTCTTTCACCTCTTATTTATAGAGATGACAGCCTTCAAATATTGAATGCAGTCTTTTTGTTCTGGGAAAATATGAACCATATCAAGGGCACACTTAAACAGACTATATTCTTAAACATCTTCAGCTGAGTATTTTCTGAACATCAGCTTTTTTTTTTTTTCTTCCTCTTCTTTTCCTTGTAAAATCTTGTACAAAAATGTTATACCACTTGGTGTTTGGAGGGAGGGTGGAGGAGAGGAAAGGAATAATTCTAAAAAAGAAGAAAAATGTGTCAGAACTGATCATATATATGCCTTTGAATATCAATTAAAAACAATCACACAAAAAAAATCCTACTTCAGATCTGTGACATTTTCTGTATCTGAAATTGACTTTATTTATAAAAGCTTTCACACCTGAGAGGCCTGCTTGAATTAACTGTTTCTCTGTGCCCTTCCTGTTGCACTGCTGATTGAATGTTAGTAGATAGAAAAGCAGACCTTAGGAATGTGACAGACAGGTCACCCTCTAGCCTGTATTCTTGTTTCGTACAGAATCACTTTGTCCAAACCAGTAAAATGTGTTCTGAAAGGTGCCTTCCACCAACAGCTAATATGCACTTCCCAGATGTAAATTTCTTGGTGTAGTTATATTCAAGCCCCAGTTCATATTCAGTAGGTATAACACTAATTGCAGGAACAGTCAAGACACCTCTAATTAGGTTAAAATCCATTGACTGCATATAGCTTTTCTGTAAGAGTTGCTGAAGCAGGTTAATTGGGAATTCCCTGGTGACAAGGGATGTGTCTCGTGGTTGCATTGAAATGCTCCTTGGTGCAATAAAGCAGGCTTTGGCAATCAAGAGACATGGATCAGTAGGACTTAATACTTTGCAGTGAGATGAAAGTCTAAAAGCAATTCTCTCTTCTGTGCCTCCAGCCTTAACCTTATTTGGGGAGAAACAGTGACAGAGGTGGCAATGCCTATCATACAGATATCAGTGTAGCAGTCTATTTGCAAACTATCAGATGCAGAACTGTTTGTCTTGGGGACTGATTGCTAAGGTAGCATGTAGCAGCAACACCAGCTAGTCCAGACTTCCATGAGTAGCTTCTCATGATTTCAGTAGTCCCTTCAGTTTACATTTAAATTCAATCAGGAAGAGCATGATGGCACAGCTGGAATAGCCAGCAAGCCAATACTGAAATGTCCAATCCACTTTCAGGAGAATTAAATTCATTCCTAATTTGTTATGCTTGAGGTACTCATCATATAAAAAGAATATGGAGACAAAATATAGAACCACTGCAGGCGTGCTGTTTTTCACACAGTGAAGGCAGACCAGCTTCTTTTTTTCTGGGCAGAGATCTCAAGAGCACTGCTGGTACCATCTGGTATGGGGCAGGGAAGGAGACTGATATAGGTCTTTAGTGAGAGATTAGATCATCTTGTCTTCATACATAGATTTGCCAATATAGTCATTTACTCCTGAACTGTGAGTCTCCCCTGGGTTTATACTACTGTGCCTGCTCTGTGCTGTTAACCCCATCTGAATCTGATAATTTCTGGAAGATGAGATAGTTATTTTTTTTAAGCTCTCCAAAGATTTTTGTTAGAAAGAAGCTAATCTTAGACAAGCCTGCTGTGGAAAAAACGTTTTCCCTTCAGACTAAAACTCGTCTGACAGAAAAGCAGCCAGTTGCATATCACCTATGAGACACAAAGGATCAGGGGCACATTGCTGCCTGTAATGTGACTTTAGACTCAAGTGACACATAAACATGAGAATGATGACTTTGCTTATGCGAGCAGTGTCAATTTTGTCTCTGTTTGGATACATATCTTTGAAATATTCAGACTCCTCAAGGCTTCTCAGCTGCTTGGCACATCATTACAGCCACCTTCAGAGGAGTGCCTAGAGGACACGTTGGAATGACAGTACTGGTAACACAAGGTATATCTCTGGTAGAGATAGGCCTTATGAAAGCTACATTCTGGGCAACCTGCCACAGAGTGGGGCTTTTTTGTAGTTGTTTTGTTGTTTGAGTAAGAGAACTTCCTTGCCATAAGAGCTATCTTGTTAGGCATGCCTGACACTAGACCTTGGGAGGCAACATGCTCTTGCAGTGGGGCCTTCAATTTTCTTAGTGGATGCTTAAAGGATGGAAATAATACGTGGAATAGCAAAAAGGAGCAGCGTTTCTAACTGTGACCTGAAATATGAGTATAAAGGTATTTTCTAGCTGATGTTTTATCATCTCATCACAGAAGACAGACCTCGTGCCTGTGATAATGTTAGGCAAAAAGGGATCTGCAGTTAGGATCACTTCATGTCAGCCCTGCACAATGCCCTGCTGCAGGCTACAGCATGACACAATGATTCAAAAGGCATTTGGGATACTGTTGTTCAGGCTGTGTGTGACAATGCAGTAGCTCATAGCTAACTGAAAGCACACTTGATTGCCACAACAGGAATTAATCTTCAATTCCATTTTTTCTTACCAAGAAAAGGTGAAAAAAAAATCCCTTTAGGCATTTGAAAATGCTATTCTCACATATAAAACATTAATTTTTGATTGAGTACCCTTAGTGGCCTCAATTTCTGGGTGGAGAACTGTGTGACTAATGGCAGCGAGGCATGCAGATCATTACCTATGCAAAGGTAATTCATGTCCTGTCCACAGACAAAATTGCTCCATTGTCTGCAGGTAAGGCCTGGGAAGTTTTGTAACATGCAGGTGGCATATGTTTTACAGCCGTGGTAGGTGGGTACTGTTCATGATACAACATGCATAACTCAGGAGGGTCTAGAGAGCCATTTCCCTGCTGACAGAGCTGCTGAGCAGTGTGTGGCCACCTATTTGGGGAACCCTTCTGAAAAAAAAGAACAGACCCTTACCTACTCTTGCACAGACAACAACAGAGTGCTTCCCCCAAAGGAATTATTATTCTGATGTTGGCAGAGAGTAATTATTAGAAGGGTAATCAGGTCTCCCAAACAGGATGGTCAGTTGTTTGGACAGTTGTGGGAGCCTCCATTGCAAAGGTTCTTGTGATATTTTCAGCTGGTTTGATTGAGAATCTCCAAACCACTGTTCTACTCAATTTTTATACCCAGCTGTTCTACTATGCAACTGTCCCAGCACGTGTGATCAGATGTTTTAACTGCAGAAAAAACATCTCTCAAACATCTTTACAATTTAGAAATGACAGTTTCTTCATCTTTGGGTATGGTTTCTATTTACAATTATTTTATCTATGTACAATCTGTGCAGCAGCAACTACCTGTGAATCTCTGGGAGTTCCTACAGAGGGTGTTAATCAACAGATAAATTAGATTAGTCATAGCAGGAGCTGTCTCAGGGAATCTTGAGAACTGTCCAAAATCCCATGTCAAGAGTTCCTGTAACCATCAGTCAAATACTTATTTGTAAAGGTGGCTGGGAGCTGGTCAATCTCCAAGTCACGTCCATTTTCTCAAACCAGACATTTGCATTACATCTATGCCAATAACTTGCTGTCTAATTCTTGGAGCAGTGACAGGGTCCACGTTTTCAGAATGCTGGATGTGCATAAAGGCACAGCCTTCATCATCACCTACACCAGAATTACAACTACTGAAAATATTTATTTTCACACATAAAACTTGGAATTTTAGCTCCATATCTCTTGCCACACACACACACACACAAAAAAAAAAAAAAAAAAAAAAAAAAAAAAAAAAAAAAAATCAGTTATTTGTATTTGCTCTCTGTTTAGAAACTCTTTGCTCATGCTAAAATTAAGCAAACAAAAGTGAACCACTGAGGGGGAGTTACACAGCCTTGCAAGCTTTGAGGAAGGTCCCCTGCTGAAGCTGATTTTTCATGTGCATCTCTCTTAGCACCAGCTGAGGGCGACAGTCTGTAGACGATGTGTAACGATCCCTCGATGCTGGTTTTCTCAACCAAGGGGAGACTGGCTGAGACAAAAGCGATGCTCTGGGCCATCTCCTGAGAGGAAGAGAGAAGCAGCTTTGCTATTAGGATAGTCTATATTTCCATCACTGTCAAGGATATAATAAAAAAACTATCCTATTTATTTTCTGTTTATTTCTTGTGATAGATATAGATGAATGAATTCTGCTAACAGACCTGATTTGAGGTCCCTGGTGCAGCAATAGGCAGCATTGCTGTGCAGGAATTCTACTAGAGAGATGAAAGACTTTTTTTTTTTTTTTTTTTTTTTTTTTTTAATAGAGATATGCTGGATAGGCCATTGAGCATTTGTAAAGGGATACTGGCCACACATTTGGTATGGCCACTAGCATTAACATGGGAAAGGTGCAATCTAGTTATCATCACCCAGTGATTTCATAAGTGCTGCATAGATTTAGGTAGTGAGTGCTACAGTCACAGTACCATTCAGACAAGCAGCAAATGCCCTCTGACCCATTCAAGTAAACATTTACTCAGGCACTGCTATCAAAGGCAGTGTCAGTGTAAGGAGAGCTTTGTTGCCATCATCCCTTTAGAATCTACAACACAGAGAATAATCACGAATCTCTTAATGTCAGATTAATTCAATCTGTAAGAGCCATAAACAAGGATTCATGAAAAGCTTTCAAAGCAATCTTGAGTGCAGGTCTACTTGGGAGGAATCAGGGATTTACAAGGATGGCATAAATCTGATTTCTCATAACTTATTGCAGATATTGGCTTGAGACTAGGAGATGACGGCTAACTTTTGTCTCTTTTGTAACAAGTTTCCTTATTTTAATAATGAACAAAAATTACTCCATAACTGTTTTTATTTTAGTCCAGGAGCTGTCATCAGTGTAAATCAGTTACTCCATATTTACACAGGCACACCTGAAGTCAGAAAGAGTTTCCTAGCAACCTAATCTTCATCAAAACTTGAAGGAAAAATAATTATATTTAATAGAATAAAACTTTACTGAATGAAAGGATACGACACTTTCCTTTCATTTTCCTAAAGAACAGTTACAGTGCTTTCCTTGTTCGTGTTCTCTAAATTTCCTGTCAATTACATAACTCCTTTATTTAGTTCATAGGCATCACCATCAACTATGTTAAAAGTGCTCTTCACTTCTGTTGAAATTCAAGGTCTCTGTGCCATTATATATCTTCTGTACATTTTCTTGAGAGGGGTTCAAAAGACAGAACTAAGACAAACATGCACTTAAGAGCTCTAAATATATTCAGTGGATTCAAGTTTAGAAGTTGATGAAGACATATCATTATTACAAGAATTAGATATCTTTCTACTGTATTATTGAGAATGCCTATCTTTATAATGCAGGAGTTCAACAGCATTTTTTGTTATTATTGTAGTAAGGTTTGCTAGAAGAAATATTTTGGGTTTACACTTAACTCTGATGTACAGGATGTCACTTTGAACGAGGAGCCCTAAGGGAAAAAAAGTTCTTGAATGTGTTCATCAACAGCTTCTGTCAGTCTCCAGGCATGGAGGATCAAGACCATTCCAGATCTGAGAGTGGAACTTGACTGTCTGTCTGGTGTGGTATATGAGCCTGTATAAAATAAACCCAAATATGCATGGGCATAGAAAAACAGAAATTGAGGCTAAGAAGAACTTTCTTAAGTAAGAACCTGACATGGATGGCTGAATAAAACGAGCACAATATTGAGTCAATTTATGGGACTGAAATAAAGTAAGATCAGTTGGTCAAGTCTTTTGACAGAGAACAGCATAATAATCTGAGAGTAATCATAAACTGAAGGCAGAAAATGAAATCAGAAGATCAAAAAACCTAATGAATAGGAAGTGTTATTTCTTTCTGTAGGCCTCATTGCATATACAAAACAAAATATGTAGCTTTATTATTTCGTTTCTCAACTGTTTAAGTATGATAAATCACAGAATCATAGAATAGTTATAGAATNTTCCAAGATTGCTTGTTTGTTTGCTTGTTTGGTTGGGTGGTTTTGTTTTCTACTACATTTGTATTATTAATATTCCTAGTAAAGAACTGTTGTTCCTATTCCCAAATCTTTGTCTGAAAGCCCTTAATTGCAAAATTATAATTTGGCAGGGGTGAGGGGTTTACATTCTCCTTTCTAAGGGAAACTCCAGCCTTCCCTGGTAGATACCTGTCTTTCCAAAGCAAGACAAATGGTTTGGGTAGGAAAGCATCCTCCAAATCTTCCAGTTCTGACCCTCCTGCCATGGGCAGAGACACCTCTAAAGAGGTTGTTCAGAGTCCCATCCTGCTTGGCCTTGAGCACTTCCAGGGATGGGGCATCCACAACTTCTCACAACAGGGAAACCTATTCCAGTGTTTGCCACCCTCATCATAAATAATTTCTACCCAATATATAAAATCTAAACTTATCCTCTTTCATTCTATAGTCATTGACCCCTGTCCTATCACTATATGTCCTTGTCAAAAGTCTTTCTCCCTCTTCCTTGTAGGCCCTCTTTAATTACTGAATCAACTCTGTACATCACTAAAATATCTTCTGTGATCATCCTTATGAAACTGGCCATCTCAGTGAAAATATACTGAATTATGCACATTTTTTTCAGTATAAAAATGTATATACAAACATAATAAATGTATTAGCAGATAGGTAGATAACTTCTGAAAATCTGTTAGTCAAATTGAAAATGTTATTCCTAACTTGAGAGGGATTGGATCTAAACTTGATCTAGATTTAATTATTTTTTTCTTAAAATCAGGTCTTTCCTCTTATGATTGGAAAATTGTATTCCAGAGGGCATACCTCTGGATACCTTGGACTGTTCTGACAGTGAAATTAGTTTATTACAATTACTATGGAAATAAATAGAGTGAGAACAAACAATTCTGCTCACAGCAGGAACCTTGTATTGGAATGAAATGTGACTTTGTGAAGAACACTTCACAGCTTTAATGTAATACTGGTTGCAAAATAAGTATGGGAACATCATAGGACATTATTTAAGATGAAAAAATGACAGCACTTACTTTAAGTAGTCAGGTTTTCAAGTTACTATGTAATGCATATAATTTGAAAGTATTCAAATAACTTTGGCTAAGACTGACCTCCCAAAGAATCCCCTTAGGGCTGAGGATCATTGATAAAAAGTTTATAGCTAAATCTGAATCTGAAGGATCTCCTTAACAAGCATTTGCTGAATGTCATTGAAGATATTCCTAGCAGTCTCTGAAAAATTCAGTCATTAAGAACTTAATCTGGCACTAGCTACATATATATTTGCAAAGCACCCCCTCTTGGGAACATGGAAAGTTCTTTGTGAAACTTAAATTTCATTTAGGAACGTGAGGACCAATGAGATTTTAAACATTTTACTCACACAAAAAAATTGCTTTGGCACAGCTATTCCACGGGTGGGGGCCTTTTCTATTCACACTCAAATTTTTGTTTTGTTTTGTTTTTTTAATAAATCCAATTACTTTTTTCTTCTACTACCAAGTAAAATAAAGATTCAAGGCAGATAAATTTTCATTAAAATTTTATACTCAGTCAGAAAAGTAGTGAATAAATACTTTAAAAATCAATAACATGTAAAAAGTTCTAAAATAATTAATTGGTCTCAATTAAAACACTATAAACATAAGATTGGATTGCTAAAAAGCAGTAGACATTAAAGGGGATAGATGCTTCTAGAAAGCAATGATATATTTGTTTTCCCATAGTATATATGTAGTTCTTCTCATAGTTTTGTAGAAAGGTATGAAAAAAACAAAGAAAATACAATCCATTTTTTTTATAAACACTATTTTTAAGGTATTGATAATTTAGTATTTTTTTGCAATAAAAGCAATAATAACTTTTAATACTTTGTAAAACACTGATGCTGGAATGAGACACTTCAATCGTTCCTATTACCTCTTTTTTTGTATACCTATAAATACAGTGCTTCCTTTCTCTTTAGGTATTGTTGTATTGGAAAATGTAATAAATGAAAGAACAATGAATGATTGTTAAATGTTGCTGGCTAATCTTAAATGCTTGGCTCATGAGTGTTTTAAAAAGGTTAAAAACTTAACATTAAATTGCATTTGCAATTTGATTTATAGCAGCATAAAGAGAAATCAGGTTTAATGTGGTCCTTCCCAGCACCAGGTATTATAGAAATGATCTGTGAGAGGTTCCCTAAATCCCCAAAAGTTAATATTTTAACAAGACATGAGAGAATGAAAGAAAGGAGTTTTATCTAGTTAAAATATTGAGGGACTAATCCTGGTCTGATTACCACTGTGAAGTAAAGAAAATGCTCACTCTAAAATAAGGTGGAGGAAGTCTGCCTGCCACAGGTAACTTGGCAGTGGCTGTGACTTCAAGGGTTGTTTCAGTAATTGTACAGATGTCTCTAGTGCAGCCTTTTGTAGCAATCTGGATGTATTTGTCTTTGGCAATGTCCAAAACATGTTTTGGCAGTGTTCTTGTTCTGGTCTCCTGTTCCTCTGTCCAGGCTCCTCCAGCCATCACAGGTTACAGCCCTCTCTGTGGAGAAAGGGGGCCAGCCTGCTCCTTCTTGGTGGCCATGATCTCTAGGACCTCACAACAAGTCAGAAAAATGCTCTTTCAAAACATATGGAGGAAGTCTCTGTATGTCAACCAAAAATACCTGTTGTTTTTCTCATTTGTTTCTGTTTTGTTATGGATTTTGATTTTTATTTTGTTGTTTTTACAAATGTCCCCTTATTTATACATGGCAAAGCATGCTGGTGCTAGCATGATAATCAAGTGCCTTCAAAATTAATGATGACTGATGATGGCCAAACCATGTTATTTCTATTGCTTTTTCAGTGTACTGTTCTCTTTTCAGTATACACTGTATCATTTACTTAAAGGATGAATATATATTTCAGAATATACCTATCCCAGAAGTAAGGACCTGGTTTAAGCTTTTGAAAATATGATTTTAGAAAAAGTATGTTCTCTTTTTCCTTCAAAGTACTACTATTGCCAGTTTTTACAGAGCATTTTGAATACATTTACACAATTCTTTAGACCTCAAAACAGAATGACTTCAGAATTCATCAGAATTATAATACAATTTAGCATTTTAGAAAACTTGTGAAAATATGTCTGGAAGGAACCCATTAACACAAAAGCAGCTGTTTTGACCTCTCTCTGTAGCTGTCTCAATAAACCTGCATTCTGTAGAGGCTGACATGCAGGGAGCTGAAAGGAAATAGCAGTAAAGCTTCACTGTAAGAGAAAAAAATAAAACTATGTATTTTGTTCAAGTAGCTCTGTAAGAGGTGTTCAGTAAAAATAATAGAGCCTGGGAAAGGACTTTTATTCTAATTGGATTTTGGTTTTGTTTTCTGTTCTATTTTGTGGTTTTGGTTTCTTTTGGGGAAGATTTTTGCTGTCAAATTATTTCAGCTTTATCAGGGTTTCCAACTGCATCCAGAAGGAAACTAGAATGGCCACTGCCCTTGTACTTAATTAGACTGATCATTTTAAGAAATCGAGAAAAAGTAAGACTTCAAATGAAGTCAAGAACTCACCTTTTGGGCCTGTGGGCCCAGAGATTGTAGGTACATTTGAAAGTAACTATCTGCCCACAGATAGTTCTTATGCAATCAAAGTTATTAGCAAAAAGTTACTATTTAATTATAAAATGTGTAATAGGCAGAGCAGTGTCTTCCTATCATACAAACCAAGCAATGGGCAAAGACTATGTGACTTAACAAGTTAATCAAGGGAATATAAATTTTTTAGAATTGTCTAGTGTCTTCCTCTTCACACATTTTCAAAGTGCTTACTCAAAGTCAAAACATAGTACAGAAGTTAAGAAAAATTTGAGCACATTTATGTGGTAATATTATGTGGTATATATGAGTGGTAATAATGTTCCAATCTGCCTACTAAGATCTCCAGTAAGGAGGTTGTAAAGCTATTTTCTCTGCTAAATATTTCCCAGTAATAAGCATTCCCTTTTCCTTTTTTTCCTTCCCCACCATGTCACCACCTCCCAAATGCCAAGGACATTTGAGATAGGCAGCTTTTGTAAATGCTCAGAAGTCACAAGTTTTTAGAAGAAGTGTCACGATTTCTCATGTCTGATTCAGGACTCTTTGTCATTTGGGTTTAGCAAAACTGCAGATACATTGGTGCATTAACCTACAGAAACAGTGCAGTCTCTCAGCCTTGTTTTGGTTTGCAGGAGATAAATGTTCTCCATTTCCATACAGATAGAGAGAGATCTTCACATGGAATCTAAGCATCATTTGTCAGAAAGAGATGTCCAGATTTCCACATATCCAGACAATATCCTTTCATGGAAATGTAGCTTAAGACAGGGACATTTGTACTCAGCAATTAAGGCTGAATAAAAACTAGACAGACCTATTTAAAGTGAACTAAAAAAAGGAAACGTTTTTCTGGAATATCTGGAAAAATAAATCTGCAACATAGTCAAAAACCTAAGAGTGTTATTGAATGGAAGAATAAGGAAAAGAGTAGACTATCAAAAAGTCAGGCAAACCGGTCAGCAATTGCAAAGAGCACTAAAGGAAAGAGATTCAGAGATGAGAATTGAGGATCAAGAGTCTAGAACACATCTGTAAGTAAGAGGCATATCATACAGAAATCACTGTGGATTTTCTAAGTGGATGCATCCCACAGGGCAGCCCTTCATTTTTTTTTTGCAGATTAATTACAGCCAGATGTAGCTTGATTGCCCAGGTGGAACTGACTGAGACACACAGAGACTGCGCTTCCAATTTCTTTTTGGAAAGGAGGTTTCACAGAATGTTTAACCTAATGTTTCTTTATCTCTGAGGACTGCTTTTATTTCCCCTCAGAAAATTAAAAAAATAAAAAAAAATA
The DNA here is from genome assembly GCA_013400275.1 of Rhadina sibilatrix. Taxonomy (NCBI): domain Eukaryota; kingdom Metazoa; phylum Chordata; class Aves; order Passeriformes; family Phylloscopidae; genus Rhadina; species Rhadina sibilatrix. The sequence continues at coordinate 50,207 of VWYO01027583.1, read as the reverse complement.
AATCTGAGGTGGTTTGAAGGATGGCCCCTCTCTTTTTGTTGCCACTCAGGATCAGCAGATGGAAACAGCAGGCTGCAGGAACTGAGCTCTCAGTTGGTGACTGAGCAATTGTCTCATGCCAAGAGAATTGAGAAGGCCACAGAGGAACCAGCTCCCAGCCAGCATTTGGACAAAAGCCATGCCAAGGTGGTTAAGCAGCCTGCAGGGAAATCTGGCTTCTGCCAGTGTGTAGATGAAGTGCAAGGCACAGTGAAATGTGACTCCCAGCTGGCACAAAGGCAAAAATCCATGCCAAGATAGTTGATCCAGTCACAGAAAGATGGCCTTCATTGGTACCAGGCCAGAGACCAATAGCACTGAGTTGGGAATAGCTTTCAAAGCTCTCTTGCTTCTAATGTGAGTCCCCCAGAGCAAGCAAAAAGGGTTCATTACCATTTCCTGAATCTCAGGGGAAAACAGAGTTCCAATATTGTTTTTACAGCAACCAGAAGGAAGAAATTTCTGTTTCCAGACAGAACATACATAAAGGCATTGATGACATGCATAGCAAGAGGAGAAAGGTCCATCCTGTACATGCACATTCCTTAGATTCCTTGAAACATTCTTAGATCTTTCAGACACCAATGAGTCATTTGCATCCAATGGATATAATTCAATTGTCATTCTCTGAGGTTATTTCTACTTCACTGCCATCTCAAGAAAAATGAGATGGTGGTTTGTATGTGGAGATAAACCTGCTTCCTCTTCTCCTCATCTTAGTGGGATTTATGGGATGGCTATAGTTCTCCCCAAAACACACTCACACGTGTTCACAAACTGCTTGCAATTTCACTGGTAAAAATATTCTTAAGAAAGGGTGTCTTTCCTAAACTTTTAGAAGTTTTACTAGGTGACTAATGAATGGTTCTTTACAAAGACATCTTCTAAAGGGGGAGTATACAAGCATCTCCAGAACCCTGTGAAGCAGAAAAAAAAATATACTTTTCAAGCTGGGAGAATACTGATGCTATCAAATATGTAGCTAAGATTTTCATTCAGGAGAACAAATAGAATCTAAGTTTATGTGTGTTTTCAGAAAATAACTTTCCCATCTTCCAAACATAAATATATATTTGCCTTTGATTCTTAATATCCAAATTTATTTTATTTGTCAATAAAGTAAATTAATTTTACCCAAGTCAAATGTGTGATGATAACTGGTAAATGATGTCCCTGTGTCAATTCATTAGCTTTCCCATCTTATTTTCTATCCCATCCTGGTTGAAAAGGTTAAGAGATTGTCTGGGTTTGGTCTGGCAGCTAGCCAAGACCAACCCCTGAACATTTACTTTGCTTTCTATCCTGATTTTCTAGAGGAAAAGAAGTTGAGCCAGGAATATTCAGAAGTAAATCCAAGGACAATTTTTCTCTCCTATTCCTATGTGTAGGAATTTTTGCTAAAAAATAAGATTTTTTTTTTCCACTTTGTCAGTCAGTCATAATTATGATATATACTGGTAGGCAGAAAACATATCACTGATGTACCAACATGGAATAATGTTTATGATGAGCAAGTTTGGGTTTATGAATTGAGATGCCTAAACAATTGTTTTGTATTTGTAGAATAACGACAATGAAACCTTTGTAAACTCTTTGGTCAGAAAAGCACTTCAAATTTTGCTATTATCAACACTCCAATACATTTTAAAATGCCAGGAAAATTATTTGACTGAACTGGTTTCCAAACTCATTAATATTTTTTGCAGATTATATTCTTACAGCAGATTCCTAAATACTGTTTTCTAAATTCCTTTTGTTACCCTCCATTAATTCTTTCCTTAAATTTTTGCCTTGGAGATTAAAATTTTTCAAGACTAGCCTAAACCTGCAGTTTGTTTATTTTTCTGCAGTGTTTGGCTCAAAACCATTTAGTTCTCTGGAATATAAGTAGACTGAAATTGACTTCTGTTAAGACTTGCCTTATGACTACTTGCTGCAAAACTGTACTGATGAATCAGCTGAACCTAGGAAACTAGAAATTGGCAGATACTTATTCCTTATTCAGAGCAGTGCATTTGAGTGCATTTGCTCCAGCAAAAATTGGTTTTGATTTGGCTGAGCTTTGGAGGTTTGAAAATAATGCCTCTAAAATATGCCTTGTGCATGGAAACTGAGTTCTTTTAGCATGTCTCACATAGTGTTCTGAGCAAATCAGGTTGCACTGACACCCAGCAGACAGCCCAGAGTGCAAGAGAAGCTCAGAGTACTTCTGAAAGACAAGGTTCCAAAGATCCCTCCTTATTCAATCTGTATTGGCACACACACTGACAAGAACATGCACAGTGTGCTCAAAAGCTGCCAGATACTGACTGCATTCTTCTATGGCTGCTAACCAATGAAGAAAAGTATCTTCTAGACTTTTGGTTTTGTGATAGTGCCAGCTGATTTGCTTTATTATACATTAATAATTATGTTTACCCTAAAAAAGCAGCTAAAAAGAGCCTAGTGGGAAGAGAAAGGGGGATATTTCCTTCCCTGAGGGACTTACTGAGCATACTCAAGGCAGAGGATCTTGGAGCCAGGAGAGTCAGTTACAGCCACAAATAAGAGCTTGGCACTGATTAAATGGCATTTTAAAGTGGAGAAAAAGTAGCAAAAAGACTTCAGAGGGGTCTAGAAGGGTTTGAGACTACACAGATTGAGTAGGGAAAAGCAGGGATAATAGACAAAGGATTAAAGCACTACCCCTCTGCCCGCCCCCCTGGCTGCTATGTTAGTTCAGATTCTGGGGAGCTTTGGGGGAATATGCTCCAAGGATAGGGTGAAAGATTCAAAAGAGGCTCCTACCTCAGGGGGATGTTCCAAGGCTTTATTCTTGAAGGAGATCCCAGGGCAAAGAGGGTGAACAAGGAGGAGCAGGGGTTTTTATCTGGTCTCTGTCTCGGGATGGATAGCTGGCACAGAGCCATTGGTCAGAGATAAGGGGAAGGTAGGGTTAAACTAAGGCTACAGTTTCTGAGAGGGGTTTCTGGGGAAAAAACATTTTCCCAGAGGAACACAACAAAGGATAACAGGCAAAATTTCCTTATTTGAACAATCTTTACGTAAATAATTAAATATTTGCTTTTTATTTAAAGAAATTGTGTTCTTTGAGGGTTTTAAAATATTTTGGTTTTACAGCAGACTCATTAGATGTGAAAGACAAAGTAAAACTTTGTCTTTGATGACATCAGATCTCAGTTAGAGCAGAACAAAAATTGCTGGCATTTTGTGGAAGCCAAAACATTTTAGGATTTCATTCACAGAATAAAAAAGAATACGATGAATGGTGCAGCCAAAACTCTCTGTTTGAACAAAGGTAATGCTTTTATTTATCAGTATTTTAAGTGTAGGAAGAGTCAACATTTCATTAAATAATGTTGGCCATAAAACAGCAGAAAAATATTCGCAAAATTCTTTCACCAATGTTCATGATTACCATAAGGAAGAGCTCACCAAGTGGGACACAAGTTAGTTAGATTGTGCTGGTTTCTCTCTAGCCTACATGACCTCAAGGTAATTGCTCACAGTAACAGAAATTTCTGAAGACTGAAATTTTCAACCACTGGGTTTTTTTATATTGATGTTTTCCAAAAATAAGTTTAAAATCATTGAAGTGAATATTAATAGAGTGTATGATGTCTTTCAAATCAAATGCACAATGCCTAAAGAGCTTAGAAACTCACAGAAGAATTAGGGTAGGAAGGGCCCCCTGGAGATCCAGGAATGTATCCAGAGGGGTTTTGAATGTCTCCGGACAGGGAGACTCCACAACCTCCCTGGGCAGCCTGTTCCAGTGCTCTGCCACACTCATTGTAAAGCTCTCCCTCATGTTGAGGTGAAGCTTCTTGTATTTCAGTTCATTGCCATTGCTCCCCACCCTGTCACTGGCACCACAAAAAAGAGTCTGGCACATCCTCTTGGCACCCACCTTTGAGATATCTGTATGTGTTGATGAGATTCCCTCTCAGTCTTGCCTTCTCCAAATTAAACAAGTCCAACTGTCCTCATAACAGAGACACTCCAGACCTTTCATCATCTTTGTGGCCTCTGCTGGACACTCTCTGGTAGTTCCTTGTCTTTTACTGAGGAGATCAGAACAAGAATAATTCATGTTAAATATTAATATGTAGTAAAAAAAAATACTCAAGGAAATATTGGCAAGGTAAGGGAAAAATGTATTTTCTTTTTCTTACAGTTTGTGAGTTACAAGTGAAGTAGATATTTTTAGCTGATAATAAAGAGCTGAACAAGGTTTATTATAGCAAGTTTAATATAGCAGCTATGCAGAAAAGCCTACAAACAGACTTTCAGAACTATAATTTTTCTGGTAATAGAGTTCATTTTCCAGCACAAAGGCTTCTGCAAAGTCTAAGCTTGACTTCTATCCCACATAAACCTTATTAAAACATCTTTGAAAAAATGTAGTTTATTTATGGATTTGGAGAAAGTTCTTGAAATGAGGTTAACATTTGTGATCGTACAAATACAATGCAGGTTAAATCTTCTGAAAGCTACACACACATCTTAAAAAAACCCAACCAACCAAAAAAAACAAAAAAAAACAAACCCAAAAACCAACAAAAACAAAAAACACAAACAAACAACCCCCCCAAAAAACCACCAAAAAACAAACTCAAAACCAAACCAAAAAAAAACAACAAACCAGCCAACAACCAATCAAAAAAAGAAAAAAAAACAACAAAACCCNAAAAAAAAAAAAAAAAAAAAAAAAAAAAAAAAAAAAAAAAAAAAAAAAAAAAAAAACCACCAAAAAAAACCACCTCAAACCAAAATAGATTCATTTGAATTTTATTCCTCATCAAAAAATCCAGGAAAAACAATAAAAGAGTAGTATTTATTTACTGCAGAGAACAATTCAAGGGAACTGTTCTGGTTTTGGTTTTAGATCTGCCTCTCATTTAACTGTAACTTTCTGTTAGACCAGTATTCCTTAATCATATGATCCATTGGTAGTGAAAGTGCCCAAATTCAGTGTATTAAGAGCTGTAATAATTTTTCTGGGATATATACATTTTTTCCAAGGTCCATTTATTCATTCTTGTGCTGATCTTACAATCTCCTAATTTTCCCAAACAACTTCTGACAGTGTAACTGCTAGATTTGTGTTGCAAAAATCTCCTGAAGGTATTAAGATTTTTCTCATTTTTAGTCATAATAATTCATTTTTGCCTAAAAAGATTAGGATTATCAGGTCTTTAGATTATCTTACATTTCCTTTATCTGTAATAAATACACTTTGTAAATTGGTATCTGCAAGCTTTCCATTTTTACTGAGAGAATGCTGGACATAGAGCATACTTTTATCATATCGCCTTTCTTCTGGTTTTTGATACACCACCTTTTTGGAAATGTCATCAAATCTTAATGAAACATATGTGTATATATCCTCTTCTGCTTGGAAATTTCCTGTAGTGCTGGCTAGATAAATTCTCTGAATGGTTCTTCAGAACAGGCACATCAGAAAAGTGGAGACTAATGCATGCTGACCTGCCATATGGGCAGGATTTCACTGAAACCCTTTTTTTCTTCTTATGAGACATACATACAAATCCCAGAAGCTATGTACACAGTTTTGTGTTTAATAACATGGTGCAGCATACTGTTCACAGAAGTATGTAGGCACAGATGAATCATGAACATAAACAGGAGGAGACAGATTGTATACATTGAGCCTCTGTCTAACTCTCACACCAAGCGCAGTGGATGCCAGTCCTTATGCCTGAGGCAGCAACTACCCACAGAACCCCTACCCTGGTCCTCAGAAGCATCTTATTAACCCTAGAAGAGCCACAGATTCTGTATTGTCTGCTGTAAATCTCTGCTCTGTAAACACCTGCAGCTGCCCTGTCTTCTGGGCCTTCGGCATGGAAAAAAATATTCGCAGCAACCCTGAGCAACTTTTCAGCTTCCCTTGAGTTACTCTCACAGGCACTGCTCCTCACCTTGTCACAGCAGGATGACAGGATCAAAGCTGGTAAATTTTGTTGTGGAATCAGCTGCTGCCTTGCAGACAGGCACAATAAATTCTCTGCTAAAGAAGTTTGAACAGGGGGCCGAAAAACTACAGTTAGTAAAAGAAGACAGATTTTTTTTAAAGATGGAGAGAGTGGATAGGAAAATACAGAGACAAAGGAGGAGCAATGTGCAGAAACATAATAGCCAGGAGACACCAATGACAAAAGTAATTTTTAGACTGTAAAAGGATACGACAGGAAGGGCTTGAGGGGGATATATTTTTTAGAAAGAGCAAACAAACAAAATCCCAAAGAACTGCAGCACAGCCGTCCATCCTGTACATTGTGGAAAAATAACGGCACAACATTCCCTTTTTCTGCTAACATCTGGTCACAAAAGGAAGCCAAGAACCAGTCAAAGAAGAGCAGTTCACTGACAATCACATGCCAGCATTCTTGCTATCACTACCATACATCTCTGGTCCATGTCTCAGTCACAGAGATTTAATGACTATGTGACTTGAAGAAAATGAAAGTATGTGAAAGTGCTTATTTTTCCCCCAAAATTGTGGGGCTTGAGGTGAAACAAAGAATTCCAACTGAGAAAGAATAAAAACAGTCAATGCTTTGTAGTCAATTTCAAAATGTTTCTCAGCATGGAGCCTTTGGCTGAAAACTTCAAGAAGAGCTGGTGATCCCAAGATACTGTGCAGGAATTGCCTCCCCTCAGCACACACATGACATGGTTAAATATCCATCCAGCCACAAGATGTCAGCACACTCAACGGGAATTCCTACGAAAACCAAAACCTGTACAGATGGGGTATTTCTGTGTCACACATCTCGCCTCCTGCTTTTAATGGGGAAAACAAACAAACAAACAAACCAAAACCAAAAGCAAATGTTTCTGGGGAGTTACATGAAATTTCACATTCAGGTTGTGCCTTCAAAGTGGAAATACCTATGTCTGACAGTAGTATCTTAATGAGAGTAAAATGCTGAAACAAAATGGAGAACATGGTTTTCTCTTCACATTCTGAAACCAGGGGATGTTGGACAAGGATCTAAAGTAGCTCATAGGCACATGAATAACATTCAATAACAGAATGTAAGCTCTGGCCAGCTGCTTAGACATTTTAGACTTCACACTAAGCTTTGAAATCCTGCTTCAGTACTTCTCCAGAAGTCATTTCATGGCCTTCATAATGACAATATAAACTCTGACGTGCAAATTGTACAGGTGGGTTCTGGCTGATGTGCTAAGTAACATAAGTTGAGACCATATGGGATCTGGACATAGCACAAAATAAATCAATCATGTCCACTTTCTTTCAAAAATAATTCATACTCAAGATGTCATGGTACCAGTAGTCTTTTTGCAATTTGCATACTGACCAAAATATTCAGTGTGTTGCTCCTATTGCTGCATTCCTATCTAAAAATATCCAAATTTCGCCTTGGGCAGGAAAATGCCTGGAATCTTCCTGTAAAATATAGCCAGAATTCCCTCTAAGTTATTTGAATTCTTTCAGCACATCAGCATATCCACAGCAGATGGTATATGAGAGGCTTTCTGGGGAGACTGGGGTGCTAGATTCTCTAAGCCTGATGTCCATATTAGGTAAATTAGTAGTCAAAATGTACAGCAAAATTAGTGGGCATCTGGATAAATACAAGTTCTTGGAAAGACAGCATGCCTTCTGTAGAGGAGAGTTCTGTGATGTGAATGTTTTAGTATTTTTTGTGTCAAAGTCATCAAACATGAAAATAAGAATTATTTAGTTGATATAGTCTTTCTGTACTTTCAAAATATTTGACAATGCCATCTCTCAAGCCTTTTAAAGAAAATCATAGACTCTTAGAATAATAGAATATGCTGAGTTGGAAGGAACCCATCAGGATCATCAAGCTCAACCCCTGGCCTTGTGCAGGACACTCCAAGGGTCACACCATGGTGCTGTGGACTTTTACAGGGGGCTGAGGTGATACTAGGACTTTACAATGACACCATGCAAGTCCTAGAAAAGGCATTTTGCAGGGAGCTTGGAAAGTTTGCTGCTAATACTAAATTATTCAGAATAGGAAAAATGCAGACTGACTGTGAAGAATTGCTGCAGAAACTTATGAGGCCGATTGGGCAATAAAATGGCAGATGAAATGTAGTGCAGAAAAATGTAGAGTGATGCACAAGAGGAAAAAAACCCACAAATTCACATATAAAATGATGAGCTCCAAGCTAAATGCTACCTCTCAGAAGAAAAATCTTGAGATAACGAGAGTTAGCTCCACAAATATGTCAGTCCTATGCTGAATAACAGACAAGAACCCAAATCAAATGGTAGTAACTGTCAGGAAAAACAAAAACAAAAACAAATGAACCAAAACAGTGAAGATAATTCTCAGATGCATATATCACCTTTAATCACAATTTAAATCACCTTTGAAACACAGTTCTGACCTCTCTCCCATTGTCCTCCCATATTTAAAAGGATATAGAAGAATTTGAAATTATTAGCAAAATGATTGTAGTAACAATAATTATTAAAGATGAGTATTTATTTCCAAAAGGGGAAAAAAACCCCAAAACTGAGGCATATAGAGTGAGCAAAGACTCTTCTATTTAGGGAAGGAACAAATTAGAAGGAAGAGAAGTCAGGTCCGTAAGTTCAGAAAAAGACTGAGCAGAGAGGTGACCCCCAGCTGGATGGTCCTTTCTGACTGCCCTAGTAGAGCCATTCCACTGTGCTGACCACATTCTGGCCAACAGGTAGTGTGAATTGATAAGAAGCACTTTGGCTATTAATTTAGCTCTTGGCTAGTATCACTTCCAAGCATTTATTGCCTGTGGTGCTGCCATCTACCCTGAATATTTTGATTAGTAAATTTACCTTTATTGAAAAAAGTAAGTAGAAAGGGCTTGAGAACAAAGTTTAGAAATAACATAATGATGGTATTACTCTTATAAAATAGAATAATAACATCTATAATCTGGTAATCTGCCCATCTTAATCATTACCTAAGTAAAAATCTAATTGGAATTAATGAACATTTTCTCTGAGGAATGGTTTCAGGATTCTCTTCTATAGAGATTATTTATATCATGCTCATCACCATAGTTTCTGAATGTGTTCCAGTAGTACATTAAGCAATGTGACTAACATCTGTCACATGTTTTTTTTTCTTCAGTCTCTCTCCAGGGAGATAAATATATGCAGTCGAGTTTCTTGTATCCAAAAGGAATTTTGCCAGGTGAAGAGAGGAAGAGAAGAT
>VWYO01027583.1:0-40883 GCA_013400275.1 Rhadina sibilatrix | reverse complement strand
AAAAAAAAAAAAAGGTGAGGAAAATATTTCCATTTTTTCTATTAATGTACAATTTGCTTTATTTTTCTATCAGTGAAATCATGGAAAAAATGTGTACTGTATTTTAACCTTGTTATTTCAATTTGTAGCCTCACTTTTGAGTATGACCTTCATGCTGAATTAAGCTTCAAGTGAAATAAAGTTATATCCATTAATTTGACTCACTTTTTTTTTTTTTTCTGAACTAATAGTGGTAATCAGAAGACAAAAGAAATTTATGAGTAATGTTTTGTTAATGTGGAAGAAAAGAAAAAATGTCACCAATCATGAAGTATTAATGATTTTTCAAGGACGATAATTGAATGGTATCTAGTTACTAAGAAACTGTTAACATTTTAAAATATTTAATTACTTTAAATTACGACTGATTTTTTTTAAAAAAATATTTCATATACATGGACTAATTAACAAAAATTTGCAATGAAGTTTAGTAAAACACTGCTATTCAGTGTTTGACTTGGAATATATCTGCATAATTTTTGAACAATACAAATTCCTAACACAGATTGATACGTAATTTTCTTTGCAAACCACTTCAAGGTATTTTTTTCAAGGAGTGATTACTAAGACCAAAATCTGCATTTTACAGATGTAGTTAGTGGAAGAGGTGATGACTCATGTAGTGAAAATTTGAACTAATTCTACGTTATTCGTTGCCTGTGGACCATACTGCTTCCCCCAAAAAAAGAACAAAACTAAAGTAATTAATAATAGACCATCATGGTTTGAAAACCCTCCATTATCTTTTTTCACAGTTCACTATAAAAGAGGCTTCTCCTTTATTTAGAGAAGACTAGGGATTGTGATCTTAACAGCTGATGAGAAGTGGAGTAGAGTCCAAAAACCATCCCATCTTGAATGTGACCTTGCTTGCCCTCTTCCAGTTAAGATAGTCAAAACTAAAGGAGAATTTCCAGAAAGTGTATATGACCTATCCATTGGTAGTGTTCTGCAGCCCATAAAATGATGAATGTCATGTGTGCTGAAGAGTCCAGGGAAATATCTTAAGATTGTACCCCAGTAGCTCACAGACAAAACCAGTCCTACACTAGGGTTGTCAGGCTTTTGTTAAAGACCTTGATGAAATATCGAGTTATTTAGTTCCATAATATTAAAGGAAGCTTGGCCCTGCTTTTATTAAATAGGTCTTCCTTTTCTCAGTAACAGACTTTCCATTCTAGCTAATGACACCAAACACATCTGAATATTTATTATGTGTTGAAAGCAAAAATGTTGGATAGAGACAGAATATAATAATGCCTTTTATTTTTCTTGAGGCGATCTGTCTTGGCATTCTAAGTGCCACAGATAAAAGCAGGAATAAAAAAAAAGAAGAATAAATGAATATCTCAAAATAACAAAGCATTACTGAATAAAGGCTAAAATCATCTTAATGCATCAGGCTGAAAGCCATCCAAAAATGACCTATGAGAGCATCCTGTAAAATTACAAACCTATGTTTTTGCCAGAAGTGAACCTTCCTCAAGCCTTAGGCTGCAAAGGTGAATTTTCTCAGAGCTTGGCTCCTGAAATAGTTCATATCTCCTAAGAGGGTTAAAAGGTATAAAGTGTCCAGAATTTCTGCAAGATGTGGAAGTTGCATAATAAACCCACTGACTGTGTATCTGAGACTATACCTCATTTTCTTTATGTCATTAAATATGGCTATGTGCTAAATGAGATCAGAATTATTCATGTTGATGAATACCTAAGGAATTTCCCTATGGCAGATCTGCATATTGTGTGTGCCCCATACACAAGTCTTAGACATGCAGTTTAACTGAATCTAGTTACTTTTAATATCATGCCTGGTTTTCACTCATGAATCATCACTTTGTTTAGCAGGTAGCTAATGTTCATTCACATTTCTGGCCTTTGCTGACCTTCTTCCAGCCTATGCCCCTTATTGTAGCAGGTGAATGTTCTCAGGTAAGCATAAGCCAAGGTATAAAGCAGCAAGTTATAGCTATTCAGTGAGTATTTCATTTAAATATTCACAGTGACCTTAAACACCACACATACATTTGAATTGTAATCACAGATCTACCTGTAGGAGGAACAGGGAAAATCTTTTCCTGCAAACTTTGATTGTGTCTCCAAAATGTAATTGATTTATTTTAGATAAAAATGGACTGTGAAAGACCTAATGTCTCCCTAGTCTGTTTCCCTGGTGAAGAGAGTGCTCTGGTCAAAATCTAATTGCCAGGATTTGATATTTCTTCCAAAGGACCATTCTTGCTAGACAAATTGTCTGATGATTTTGGCCTTCTGGCATAAGTTTTTTCTAAACCAGACAAAGATTATTTTGTGCAACAAGAAGCACCAAGTGCAAACATCTTTGCCATTTTTTTGCTTATTTCCCCTTCAGCTTTGAATCTTTCATTCCTTTCCCATTTTATATGCCCATATTGTGTCTTCCCACCCTTTTCCTTTCTTGATGTTGTCATTCTTCCACTTTTCTTTATTTTATTTTCATTTTACATTTCTTTGTGTTCACTGCATTCCTTTGACAGAAGGTATCCTGCTCTCTGTCTTACTTCCCATTGACCTCCCTCCCTCTTTAAGTTTCTCATCCCTTTACATTCAATGTGACTCTCTCTTTGCATACTCCCCAGTAAATCCTTTGATTGTACATGTGCATATAGAACAGACGATCCCATCTTTGATCACACCTTTTAAGCTGCACAGAGCTTCCAGCTCTTGATCCCCTTATCTCACACATTCTGTGCCATGTTTTAATGCTGTGATTAATGAAAAGTCTGCGTTGGAAGCTTTTAGTTATATAACAGCAAATAAACTGACATTTTGGTTTGTTGGAGTTTGTAATTCAACAAGAACATGTGCTAGGCAAAAAGTTGCCACAAGGATGGCTGCTGCTCAAAGGGCCAAGATACTCTCAGAAAGTCTAGGGTTTCAGTCAGTTATTCAATGGAAGCCATATGGGAGTTAATAGTTGACTTTTTGATAGTCCCTCAACAGAGTCCCTTCCTTTCCACCTTCCTTCAAGGACACTGGCTCTTGGTATGAGTGATCCAGTGTGATGAGACTGGGATCAGTCAGGGAGCTGAGCTAAGCTGCCACATCACTGTGCTTGGTGGATGATACAGCCCTACAGCAGTCAATGGGCAGTCAATATACCTTTGGGCAGTCAATATACAATGGGCAGGGACTTATAACACCTGTACTGGCAGGAGGGCAAAACACAGCATGTTTATGGCAGTATTCCAGTCAGGGTGTTCCCCAAAATACCTAGATCTGGGGAAGATGGTAAAGTATTACACTTACCAGTGACTTTCATCTCTAGTATTTGTTCACTGCCTTAGCAACAGGGCATTGGAATTTATATTTGAAAGCCAAGGTAAACACTGACAATAATAAGACTGAAGTTTTTAGAGCTTTTTCAAACAAAATCCATCATATCCATCTTTGCTTAGAATCCAGTTAGACCTTTGTATGTATACTTATTGATGACCTATATAGAATAATAGCATTAAGATGACAAATACAATTCTCTGTGCTCAACTAGTAAAAAAACCACAAAATGCTTTCATCCAAACGTCAAATACATAATTTGGATAAATTCACAAGGGTAATGTTCACTCTCTGCAATAGACCATCTGGCACAGAAGACACTGTGCCAATTAATATAGATGGAATGACTGTTAGCACTACAGATAGTAAATATTTCAGACTAATCTTTTTTGTCATTTATCAGCTACACTCATCCTTCAAAATTTGCAGTCAGAGTCTCCAGCATGTTGAAACAGATTGATCATGTTCAGATTTTACTATCCTGCAAAACCTTTGCCTTCTTTTAAATTCTTTTATAGTTCTGGCCTCCACTATTTATGTGAGGGTGAAAGATTATTGTGAAGCCACAGCACAGTTAGCAGCATTATTTGGCTGATTTGCCTGTCTATCTTATTAATGTATATGTGTTGTCTTGCTAATGTTATGTTCAATCAAAAGATTGTGATTCACCTCCTTTTCTCCAAGGAAAAGGTAAATACAGTTTGAGTAATAGAACCCTAATGGCTATTTCAGAAGAGAGACTAATAATATATTTGCAAAATTATCTTACAAGTTGATCCTGAGGAGGCTTGGTCAACTTTTTACCTCACCTAAAATCATTTACCATGACTGTATTTCAGTTATATTTCTAAAACTCCTGGGAAGTTCTTTTATAATAACCAGGAACTACTATTTTAATGGTATTCAAAGAAAATTTTTGAATGTTAATTTGTTTTCTGGAGCCATTTGACAAAGCTCTAAACAAAGCTGTATAGGAGCCAAGTAAAATATTCTCCAGTGTTCAAAGTGCTTCAGAAACACCATAGTTTTGAATCTTATCCTTTAATGTTGGAAACTTAGTAATGAAGCATTTCAAACCTTCCTCATTATAATACAATACCAGCAGTAAAATGAATTGTGTGATAATGGAAGTAGCAGATCAGGATTTTTTTTTTTTTTATTTTTAGGCCATCACCTCATAGTCTAAATGGAAAAAAAAACCCCAAAAACAACAAAACTGTTAGCTTTGTCTTTTTATTTTTACTTGCTTTTAAAGGTGTAGAAAGACAGGCAGAAACTTTGCATATTACCCCTATGGAAACTTGTGATACGCATACAGAGCAGTGCAGATTGGGCCTCTGCAATGTGATCAGAGAAGGGTTTTTTGAAGATGGCTTCAGCACTTCTCACTTTTGACCATATTCTGCATTTCATCACAGGAAGCATTTAACTCATGCAATTATGCCTTGAACACTGCCACGGATGGGGTGTCAGCAACTTTTCTGGGCAACCTATGCCAGTGCCTCACCACTCTTACACTAAAGAATTTCTTCCCAGTATCTAATCTAAAACTACCCTCTTTCAATTTAAAGCCAGTAATCCATGCCAAATTAACAAAAATATTACAAAATGTCTGACCTGAAAGTTTTCTGCAAGTTTTGTTATAAATGAAATCACATACTGATTTTACCAATCTGACTCCCACTGTTATCTGAGGCCAACAGCTTCAGTAATCCAACAGGAGTTCTCAGTAAATGAACAGATAAGTGTGTTTGGCTATTTCTAGAATCTGTAATGCAGACATTGATGCTAAGCAAATTGGTTTTATTTTGCAACAAGCGCACCACAATGCTCTGCGAGGATTCAGAAATTTCTTGGGATTTGAGACATACACATACACGAAGAGGCTTTATGAAACACTGACTTGTGCCTGTTTTGTTTATATTGCCCTTGATAAGCTGTTAACTTCCCAGAAATGAACCCACTCTATAATTTCTAGGGCAGTTAGTCTTCCACAAATTTGGTGGAATTGAAAGAAAATGAAATATAAGAACAGGTGGGAATTTAGACAAACATCCCATTTATTTTTAATCTCAATCTCAAATATGTGGCATTGTTTTCTTTCAGAGAAAAAAGGTGGATGCATTATAGATATTTTAGAAAGTGACAAGTCAGATCTTTACATCCACATTATAGCACACATGAAGGCCTATAGAGTTTGCAACCCCAGTTACCATAAGAACATTTGTGTTTAAGCACCTAAAAACATAGCTCAGGGAATGATTAAATTATGTCTGAAGAGCTGTACCTTTCTAGAACATTGTCCCCTATGCAGACTTTGCAATGCAGCCATGCTCTTGCTTGTCCGGGATGACCTGCAGGCCAGCTGAAGTTTTTAATTATGTGTTTATAAATACTCCTACTGGAGACATATTCACTCACTATTTTCCTTCATGAAACTTTCCTTTCTAATATATCTTCATCTTTCTCTTTCACATCAGTCTTTTTTTGGTTTTGTGAGGTTTTTTGTTTGGTTGGTTGGTTGGGTTTTTTTTCACTTTCATCATATTCATTGTATGTTTTCAAGTTTCTGGTTTTGAGCTATGAGAAAAAAAACCCAAGAATTCAAACCTCCAGGACAAACCTATTTTTCATATTACTTATTTAGTAACCTTTTGGATGTGGTGGAGTACAAGTATACAAAGGCTACATTCCAGAGCTTTAGAAGAGTACCTAAAAAAGGACAGGAACTCTCAGTTATATTTTTCACTATCAAGATTAAGATATTCTTTGAAATGTATAATTACTGTGAGTAGTATATCTTACTAGCTTTAACCTGTTCATTGTAGTGAATAATAGTTTTTTAATCTGTGAACTAAGGTCTGCTGGTGATGAATGAATAAAAACTAAGACTGCAATTTTTATTGTCTGACCAAAGCATAAAGGAATTCCCCTGTGCTGATAGGAATAAAATTCTTGAAAATGTTTATAAGCACTGTCTTTTGAGAGCCACCCTTTACATTTGTTTTGATAAAATAATTGTTTCCAATTTCTACTGTTCTTTACCATATGCTAGAATTTGGTATTGAGAGTATGTATTTTTTTACAGTACAAGGGAACAGTGTTCTTTCAAGTGACCTTGTAGGCACTATTACATTTTAAAGAACAAATCGCAGATGTGAGACACTAAATAGGAATCTATGAATTCCAATTTACTTGGTAAAAAACATTTTCATTGCAACCTTCACTTGCTTTGTAAGCTCCATCATGATTGAGATGTTTAAGGCCATGATTCCACAAGAATTTTTCTCAGTGACAGAATGGCTCATATAGTTCTTACCTTCTCCCTCTTTTCCACTGTTCACTCCTATTCTTTCTCTCCCTTTCTACTGCACTATAATCTTTACAGAAGGGAACAGGCTAGCCTGAAGTTACTGCTGGGACCAACCTCTCAACCAAACCTCACAGAAGCATTTCACAGAGGTGTAAAAGGAGACATTTTCCATCCAGAAGTGATTTATGAATAATCAGGCTAAAAAGAAGAGATGCTATGAGGCATTACACAACTTGTAAATGAGAATTATATGCAAGAGTGGCAGGATACAGGCAGAAATTTATTCAGAGATGGATTTTTTTTTTCACAGTCTACACAGGCTTAAAAAACTTATGTATTTCTCATTCTCTCACCATGTACCCATATTTACCTCTAACTGGGAAAGCAGAGCTCCCACAGACCAGTGGTCTCCATGCAGAGCATATGTTAACACAAAATCCTTGGAAGAACTGTGACAGCTGTCCTGAAAATATATTCCTGAAATTCACAGTGTTGTGAACATCAACTATCTCTACTCTTAACTCAAGATCTTGAGAGGATAAGGAACAGAGTGACTGGATTAATGCAGAGCAAACTGTGACCCAGAGAGTGGACATGTGCAAAACAACATTTCTGTACTACTGCTCTTAAAGGCTTACCTGTTCATTTTTGAGCATCTCTGGTTTCATAATAGTGCAGTTTTGTCAAAAAATCATGAATACAAAACTAGATCACAAAATCAGAGTAAGGAGCAATGAGCTAGGCACAAATAAAAAAATATGAATATTTGTGTCCCTGGGCATGTTTTCCCAATCATTTTAATCTGCTTACAGAATTACTTCTTTGCTGCTGCATGAATAGATAAAAATAAGAAACAGAAATATTTCTAAAACAAAAATTGAAATAGAAGTTATCTCTCAGTGTACATTGCCTTCTCTATATCCTGACTTTTCTGAAAATTTAGCCTAGGGTAGTTAGACTGTGAAGAAGGAAAGAGAAGATGGGTTCCTGAATGTGAGCTAGAAGGAGTTCTAAGACCATGGGGTTGACTGGAGGGAGAAAATGTAAAGTCAAGAGCAGAAAGGAAAACCACTAGGAGCAGTTAAGAAAAGAGGAAGAAGACAAGTAAAGAGCATGAGGGGGTGTAACAGTATTTTAGCAGTATGATGAAATGTAAGGAGGGGTGGAGCTGTGCTGATAATTGAAATTAAATTAGCCCTCTGGAACACTTAATATGTTCTATTCTTACTAGCAGCAGATTAACATGAAAATATTATTTAAAAAATGAAACACAACAGAAAACCAGACAATAAAAACAAATATGCAACCTTTTGGTACAATTAAAATGTCACTAGAGATTTCTTACTAGAAGAGCAACAACATCTTGCAGAAACACAGTGATTCTTCCAAGTGAAAGGTAAGAGAAATCTTGGGTGAACTTGGTTCCTTTTTCCTGCTCTCAGGAGTACAAGCCTCAGAGTGGGACGGTCATTGCTGCCTGCCAGCTCTAACATGAGAAATTTCTGTCTGCAATTCAGTAGCTGCATGATACAAGGAGGCTTTTATGAGGAGAGGTGCCAGATCTTTTATAGTTCAACAAGGTATCAAGATCTTTGTTTAGAGCTAGCAAACCCCAACTGTTTTCACTGCTCTGAGAATCCAGCTAGAAAAACCTTTGTAGACAAGAAGCACACAACAAAGTCCAGCAGGTTCCTTGAAGTGTGGGTTTAAGCAACCGAAAATAAGAGAGGGAACAATTCCTGGAACTTCTCCAAGAACCGAGGCAGAGTGTGTCTTTCCTCTTTGACTCTCTGATTCTGGTTTTCAAAGACCACTGTCACAGCAGTCCTTCTAAGAAGAGAGATCATTCAGTGTACTTCCTCTGCCTTAGAGGAGTCTCTGATTGTCCATTAATGTTTCTCCCCCAGTGCATAAATGCATGCCACAGGGGGTAGATAGTGTTTGGGGTATTAGTTTATGTTCTGGGTTTCATCTGTTTTGAAACATGTGGGCCTAATATCCTGGTAATAAGCACACTGACATAAATAGAGTTTGTACATGCACAAAGAAGTTCAAATTGCTCTTTGTCTGGAGGAAGTCCTTTTCAAGGACAGATGCAACATATGGGAAGTGGGGAGGTGGGACTAGACTGCTAAGTAGCTGTCACAGTCTTGTTTAGGATCCTTGTAGAACCATGGTACCCCAGGGAAATCATCATTGAACTCTGTTCTTGTAGGAATTACTTTTTTGGCACAGGGAAGACAAACATTCTTCTGGCCTCTTAATCTCCACCTGACACCTTCACCATTTATCCAATATTACGGCTTTCTTTTGTGGGTTTAAGAAAAACACTTACTATTTTAAATGGCCTCCGAGAATCTGGAAAAGGTAAAGAGTGTGTCCTGATGAAGCAGACCAGATCCAATATGACACTGTGCCTAGGGTCTGACTATAGTGGTGAAATGGGAATGAAAGTGTTAACTGTCTGTCATGCAAAGGTCAGGACAGGCCAGGATACAAGTTACAACCACAGCTGACAAATGAAGAGTAGGGCAATGGGGTGGGTGACTGCTGCATATTCTTGCTAAGGCAGACAGCTAAAGAAAGCAGTTCACTGCATTTTTAAAAACATTTTCTCCCAGTTAAATTAATATATATATGTATAAAGAATTAATTTATTTTAAAGTTTTTTAAGGTTATTTTTCTTTTAAATTTACATAAGTTAATTTAAAAACAAAGTTATATTCCTCAATATTTGCAGTCCATGTATTTCCCGAAGTGTAAATATCAGAGCCATAAAACTTTGATATGGGAAGAGATTCTGAGGGCCTGAAAAAGGGAACAGACTCAGAAGGACAGAAGATAATTCTGAGAAGAAAAATAATAGACAGAATTAATCACTGAAATGACTCATTCAAATAGTATGACAAGACAAAAAATGCACTCTAAGGAAGACCAGAATTTATTAGGAAAAGAACTAAAAGTAAACTATTCAAATTATAGTGGAGTTACAAGCTTAATGCCCTTCATCCCTCATGTCATTTTATTCAGACACAGACTATGATGTATTTGGATACAAAACTTACCTCTTTTTCTAGATTACCATGGGGTAAGTGAGAAGAGATGGGGTTCTCCCCAAAGACAGTGCAGAATAGAATCACTGTACAGGCTTATATACGTACAGGTTTGTACAGGTTTGTAATCCTGCCCTGCAATGTTCCTGGCTTCACTCTTAGTCTGGCTGTAATTGCCTTCACTGCAAGATGTTGTGACTGGCATTCTTTTGAAGTGAATTGACTTTTGAGACCAGCCCTGGAGTAATGGGCAAATGGGCAATCTCCTTGTCTTGTGCAGCTCCATCACCTGCACGGATGGCCAGGGACAGCCCTTGGGGCTGGCACAGTATCAGTGTGAGCAGAGCATTCAGTGCTTTCCCCTCATCTTTCATTGACAGATGGGAAGCTAAGTTGGGTGATGTGAAGATCCATAACCACATCTTGAAAAAGCATCAATGACAATTGTTTAGAAGAGTTTTACAGAACTGATCTCCTTTTTCCTCTTAGCAAAGATAAATAATTGATATCTGGCTGTAGGTACAGGCTGAATATTCTGATGTTTAATTTTCAGACAACTACAGTCATAGTACTTTCTTTTATAAGCCAGTGACAAAGAAAAACAGAGAAGCCTAGAAAGTGAAGCCATGAGCATCTGTACAAAACTCATATTCTTCAAGAGTAGCAATCAAAGAAAATAATGTAAAGGCAAAAAACCAAAAATGATTGAACTGGAAAGGCTGAAATCTTCCAGATATGATGTTCAACTAAGAGAAGATTTGTTGTCTTCTAGCTATCCTATTTGACACGATTACTGGTATTTGATAAAACTGTACCAGATTATACTTCATTTACATTTCTGAGAGTTGTCCTGTAAACAAAAGACAGATATCACTCATTAAAAATTAAATATGATCTTTTGGAAGCCAGTTCTTAGGCAAGAAATTAGTCTGGAAATGAATTCCCCCACTAGAGAATCACACAAATCACCTTATTGTAATTGTTGCTCATGTAATATGTTCATGCCCTATTTGTTGATATCTCTTTATAAATACAAGGAAAATTATTGAACATTTCTGAAATTTATACACTTTCACTTCAACCAGTATTATTTACTATAGTATATGTTCTGAATCATATTATAGTATCATGTGAAAGCTCTGCTTCTGCATATTTCATCCTCCATCCAAGCATTCAGTCATGGATGTGCATCACTCTTGCTACTTGCAGTTTATTTTCCTCTATTCTTAAGGTTAAAGGGAGTTTACATGTTTTGGAAGTAACCACTAAGGGAAATTTGAGCTCAGGGGGCTGACTCTTGTCACAAACCAGAACAACTGAACTGCCAATCCAGAACACAAGGAACAAAGCAGAATATGGATAGATAGACACCTCTAAGGAATGTTGTTGACATAATCTTGTTTTCTTATGTCAATAGATGGAGGTAGAATCTACATGCACTAAGAAGAACTTACACTAATAAAATGCAACTTGATTTATTGCTTCTGAATATTCAATATTTTAAAAGAAGATTATCACAGCCTAATACAAGCTTCTTCACCAAGGGAATACATACAGCCAACAGAAAATATTTGATCATCTTTTCTTCCTTACTTACTTTATAATATATTTAATATTTACTGAGAAAATATATTTGCATTTATGTCTTCTGCAATATTTTTTCTTGTCCTGAAGAGCATTTTTGTAAATCTGCTTGCTAAACCCATGTGGTTCTCTGAGATGAATAATTTAAACTATACATATGTTAGTAACTTGACCCAAGGAGTGTATGAAATCTAACAAAAATACTCATATCATGCATGAAAGAAACTATGGACTAAACAATCTATTGTTCTCTTAAGGGTAAAAAAGATTATCTTATCATCATGGATGACTTGCTGTAACATAGTTTTTCTCAGGAAAGAAAGGTATTTCTCAGGAAAGAAAGGTGTTTCCTTCTTTTCAAAGGTGTTTTTAAGGTAGAAAAATATACCTTTTCTCCTCTTAAGACTGAATACTATAATATCCCAGCAAAGCTTTCGATGACAAAGATTTTAAAAATTGAAATAAAAGAATTTGAAAGGATACTAACATAAAAGACAAAAACATAGTTGAGATTTGAGAGTGTTTTTAACATGTAATGTCATCATGGGAGTCACATCTGGCACAGAAGGACAGCTGATCCATTAGAACTACTCTAATCAATGGAACTTTTCATCCTTTTAGTCCGTGAATCACCCACAAACAGATGGAATTGTTGAGGCATTGAGGTCAGCAGGGACTTCTGGACCAGGCCAACACCCCTACTTAGAGAAGTATTAACTAGAGTGGATTGCTACAGATGGTGTCCAGTCAAGGTTTTAAGTGTCTCCAAGGGTGTAGATGCCACAACCAGTCTGCACAACCTCTACAAGATTTTGACCATCTTCACCAAAAAACCCTGAAGTTTTGGTCTCATGTTTTTTTTGGTGGTCTCATGGTTTAGTGGAATTAAAACTGTGCTCACTGCCTCTTATCCTTGGATCATTGGATACCACAAAGGAGAGATTGGTTCCACTTTATTTAATGTCCTCAAAGATATTTTTAAACACATAAGTCTTTTAAACACATGAGGCTTCTTTTATGCAGTCTGAACAGTCTCAGCTCTCCAAACCTATCATGATAGATGCTTCAGATTCTTAATTATTAATTCAGATTCTCCTTGGCTGCAGTCGATCCAGTATGTTCATCCTTTTTTCTGCTGTAAGCTCAGGACTCCAGATGTATCTCACCGGTGCTGAGTAGAGGAGAAGGACTGTCTGCTTCACCCTGCTGGCAGTGCTTTGCCTACTGTATCTCACCGGGCTGTTGGCCTGCTTTGCTGTGAGGGTGCACCTGGCTCATGTTCAGCTTGTTGTCCATCAAGGAAATAAACACAACAAAGGTCTTTGCATATTTTTATATCAAGTTAAAATGAATTTGCAGCCATCATGAATTGTAGGACTTCAGATGGTTTTAAAGGCAGTGTAAGCACGCAGGTCTTCCTATTAATAGTTTAAACTCGGGCTCTTTTAACTATATCATCAGTTTTTGAAGTTGTCTTTAGCTGGGGGAGAACTCAACCATTTCACAAAGCTGAGTTTTCAATCAAACCATTCTTATTTCAAAACTTAGCTCCAATCTGGAGAAAAAGAATAATGTTTAATTACATACTTCAGTGCACCTCAGAATAGAAATGGGCTTCTGTTAATCACCACTGCAAACTCTCAAACACCACTGAGACTCATGATCATCCTTTTAAGATGAACTAAATCCATGATAACAGGGAAGTGTCTAAATAGAGAAAGTAGAAACCTGAATTCTACTTTGGATATAATGTTGGCATTAAAAAAGCAAAATATCAAACATAAAAATTTTGGCAGCTTCATTCATTGTTTGCAGATTATTTTAGTATTCATGCTGTGAACTATATACAATCTTGTTTCCTTTCCTTTTCAGAAGAAGTACAAAATAATATCTCTTTAAATGAATTCTTCAGATAGTAGCATCAAATCTTTATTTCTTAAAAAACATAGTAATGGTTATTGGATTTATTTGTACAGAGTTAAAATAAATCTCAGAGTACATTTAGAAGATTTTTTAAAAAACAAATTGACAAGCAGTGAGCTTTCTGGAGCATGATGCTAGTTTGTTATCATTTACAGGAACATGCTTGGAAATGAACAGAGTCTGGGTTCAAAATTTTTAAACAAAATTGAGTTGTCTGACATCTGAGATTCCAACAATGACTAGCTGTGAGAAAGAGTTTGAAGTATAGTTTACACATACCAGGAAAAGAGTCAACTAAAACAGAGATGTGCAAGGAGGAGCAGCAAGCAAAGTTAGCAGCTTTTAAGTGTCTGTTAATAGTTTGTCAGAATCATTGTGTACATTATTTTGTGTGAGTAAAAGATAAGCAACATAAGAAGAATGTTGAATATTGAATGAAACGTCAATGTCTTGTCTATGCAAAGCAGGAGAGAGTCCAAAATCTGACAGAGAGGACTGACAGATATAAGAAAATCCTTGATATATACATTAGAATATGGAAATAAGCTCCAGGAAACAGTAGCATTTGCTGTTGTTTCTGAAGTGAAAAATAACATTTATGTTGCCTTACTAAGTAATAAGCATCTCTTATTTTCATAGTTCAGTGTACTGAAAAATTTTACAACTTTAAAAAAAAAAAAAGGTGAAAACCAAAGATGGGGGTTTACTACAAATTACTGTAATTTTTCATAGGAAAAAAAAAAAAAAAACAACCCACCAAAAAAAAACCAAACCACCATACACAAACATCCAGGTTGTAGGCTGTTCCAGGCAAGGCTTATTCTCCAAGCATTCAGCTGAGACTGGCACTCCTAATTATTGGCTGACTCGAAGTTGCCTCTTGCTCAGGACATCAGTGGAGTAGGTTTGTAAGCTCCAAGGAGTCAAAGGAGAGGAATAGTTTGCTAACCAAAGTAGGTACTCATAGATCCTGAGAGAGGTTTTACTTCTCTCCACTGTCTACTTACAGAGTCTAGACTGCTGATTTAGGTGGTTTGGATTATCCTGCTGAGGCCCACTAACGACCCTTTAAGTGTTGCTTTGGTGAAATGAAGTTTCTAACATAGTCTGAATAGTGCAGACAGGCACAGCTTACAAAGTTTTCTGGATCTGCACCCAAAAGCCTCATCAAAAACTGTGGAAGAACCTTAGTATTGATAGTAAGCTGAATGAAAGAGTCTTTTACACCTAGCTGAAATTGCTGTCTTTCTGTATCTGTCAGCAGAAGTCTGAAGTAAAACTGGGGTCTCTGAGTACTTTATCCACAGACAAATAAATCAGCATACATCTGATTTAGAATTAAGCTGCAATTTATTTAGTTCAATTTCCTATTCATGTTTAATATTTTGATGATAAATCTTCCAGATGACAAAGAAAATAACCCATAAATTCCTCTGGGGAGGATGGTCTATTAACATTGCTTGCAAGACCTCCCACTAGAGAGACAAACCAAATGAAGCCACAAAGAATATGCAATCAAGCAAGCATTGTGTGGGAACTGTGAGGCAGCAGGGAAATTTAAATATATATTCCTAAGGAAGAAAGAACAATAATCAGCACATGTATGCACACACACACACACATATACCCAAATAAATAAATAAATAAATAAATAAATAAATAAATAAATAAATAAATAAATCAACACAACCGGCTTTAAAGCTACTAGAAAAATAATTTTGGAGCTATTCTGGCAGAACTAAGGATGCACAAAATTATAAAGACAGTTCTAAAGTGAATGTAGTGTGATTAGAGTAGAAACCTCAATTTATGCATTGTCTCACAAACTGGTCTAGAAAAAACACAATCTATATCTATGTCTAATTTACTCCAAAATGTAGAGAAACTACTCTCATCTTGGAGAGTCACAGACCTGAAAATCTGCAAAATTTAAAATCATCTGCTCACTTTGTATGCTTAAGGACCAGTGAACTAACAGGGTTGTTACTGGGATCTTTTAAAGGTGTAAGGGAAGAGGAGAAAGAGAAACATGGGGTAGGATTCATGTCCAATTGAAGCATTCTCTTCTAGGCAGTCATGATGGAAAGGTTCTGCAAATGAAACAGGGGTCTAAGCTCCAGCACAGGCAGCGACAATGCAGTCAGCACAGCCAAGGAATCGTGGAGAATAATTCAACTCATCCTAAGGAAAGCAAATAGCCATGGTCAGCTCTAGCCTACACAGGCTATTAAGGATACCAGTGAGGATAATAGGAGATTAAACTTTTAAGCTGCAGACATGTGGAGTCTTATATATTCATCCATTTATATATCATTACCTGTGAGCTGATTCCCAGTCAAAGCATCTCAAAATCAAATACTTACTTTCCAGATTCTGTTAATCCTAAAAGGAATTGAACCCATATCCACTTTATTCAAAACCACAAGCAGGAAAAACAAGCAGGGTCTGCAACAGAATTGTGGGATGAATCAGTCTCATTTTACACTTCAGCAGCCCCCAATTGCTTTGTCAGAGTGATAACCACATGGAGAAGAGAACTAAGAAAACTAGCCTCAAAGGACTTTGCAATCAGTTCCTGCCTAAATACAATTTTCTTATCAAGCAGGGTCATGTCTGTGGATACCATCAGCTCCTCAGCCTGCGGAGTGGGAGCGTTGCCTTTGCATCTGTGGCTGCAGGCACTGGAGGCACGGTTGCTATGCAAAGCCTTACCCAAATTGTTCGATCAACAATTCGAGCAAGGTGTGGGGGGAAGTGAGATGAGAAGGAGGAAAACCAAGCTTCTTTATTTTAAGACTGTTTGGAGATAACTGAGAAGTAGAACAGGACAAATATTTTCAGCTAAAATATACACAAGGCTGAAAATGCAACCTGAGCAAAGCTGAGCTTTTTCTGAAATTGATTGAGGTCACTCTTGACATAAGGAGTCAAAAGTGAAGTTTTTCTTTTTAAAATAAAAACCTCTTGAATTTTCTTGTTGGAATTTCCTTCAATTTTACATACAGAATTTTTTTCCTAAAATGAATTTTTGTGGAAATTATTATCCATTAAACATTTACTGGTTTAGTGGTGCTTTTTTTGTTTTGGTTGGTTGGTTGGTTGGTAGGTTTGGGGGTTTTATGGGTTTTTTGGTTTTTTTTTTTTTGTTGTTGTTGTTTTTCTGTGGGTTTTTTGTTTGTTTGGGGTTTTGTTTATTTGTTTGTTTGTTTTTTGTTTTGGTTTTGTTTTTTTTGGACTGGCGGAAAATGTAAATAGTGTTTCTAGGTCTGCTGAAAAAGTGTTAGATTCACATAGCAATACTTTAATTGACATTAACTGGTTTCACTGATTAGAAGAAATAACAAACAAAAATGCTCTTTGTGATCCTATAATCATAATAAATTACTGAAAAGTGTATCAAAATTTCAGGAAAAAAATCAGATGAAGAACTCTTAAACAAAACAATATATCTTGTATCAACAGTCAGCCTATTTCAACAAAATTTTGCTCCAACTAAATCACTCCTAAATAAATACACTCTATTAAGGTTGTTATAAATAAATAAATCAGCATTGCCTCCTTAGGTTTGTAATGCACATGTACTTCAGTAAGAAAGAGAGTTCAATATTAGAACTTGATATTTTGTGTTAGAGGGATTATATCACATGGGAGTGCAAAGACATGAAAATGAAATGCATTAATGTCGAAGTGCCTATATTTTTTTTCAAACTTATCCACATTAAGAAATATCTACACTTTCATTTTTCAATCCAAATAAAAGAAATAAGTTTTACAATGTCAGAATTTCCTGTGGGATGGAAATAAATTTTTTGAACCAATTACGCTAATAAGAATGTAGACACTTTATTCACTCTCCGTGTTCCCACGACTCTAAAAATATATCTGTTTATTTGAAACTGTTGAATGCTTCATTAAAATTAGATCAATAAAAATCTATAGTTGAGATATCTTTTTAATTCTTCTAACATTGAACAAATTAAGGAACCAAGAACAGGTGTATATATATTCAATGATGTTACCCTCTTTGGATGGAAGACAGAATTCCTTACAATTATTAAATTCTTTTAAAAGCTATTGAAATTTTATGCCATTTCCACTGGAAAATGTCATTTTAAATATGCTTACTGACAGCAGGTGTTGGAAACCAAAAATGATTTAGTATGAACTCTCTTGATTTAGCTGCTTCAGAGTACAAGGACAATTGTTCTTCTAGACTACTTCCAAAATACACTATTTATTTTATTAAAACTATTTTCCAGAAATCTTGTAATTTAATTTCACAACCATCTAGTGATAGAAAAGACTTATTCAAATTTGGTGTACTGATGTTTCTGGGAAAATATATTTGCATGGCACATCTGTGATGGTTTAGAAGGTTAGTATTACCAGAGGTCTGGCTGTGTCATATAACTGGTGCATTTTTATTTGATATAAAGATGTATTGCCTATATTGGAATAAAGTGGAGGAGTACGTGCTCTGAATTACATTGATCAACTATAATAGCCACTATAATTTGCTTACACCTCAAAGGGTATAGAAAATTAGATAAAGGAACTAAAATTTCCATAAAACACATATTTTTTCCCAGAATATGGAGCTAGACTGAAGATATTCAGGTTTTGTGATAAAACATTTTGGTCTTAATCATGTTCATGAATTACACACACACACACAAAAAAAAAAAAAAATTTAAAAAAAAAATAAATTCAGAACTGCTGACTGTGATACAGAATTTTACACGGAGAATAAATCCAGCCTATCCAAATGATCTGAAAGAGGTGAAGAGATTCTTAGTGTAGGTGGAAATAACTCTGCTAATGATACTAAATATGTATGAATATTTCTAAACTAGAAAACACTGTAAAATGAAAAGAGGTTCTGCGACAGACTTGTAGTTTTCAAGATTGCACTGTAAAAGATACATATTTAATTTAAAAGTCAAAGCTAATAAAACTCAGAAACACACTTTATAGTAAAATATGCAGAAAAGTGGAAGAATAACACCTCACATTAAAACCACAGTTCTTTATTATCTGCCTTCATTTGCTCAAGAAAAGCTGTTTGTCTTGATCACTTTAATACAGTAATTTTGATAGATTAAAATTATGAAGCTGTTGGATCTCTCTCATATATTTGACCAGCATAATTATATCATTTCTTCTAAAATTTGTTATTTGTGTGTAACAAGATTAAAGCACCTGCTGTTACAAGCTTTTCATTCCAATTACACTGATGGGAAGTTCACATTCTTCAGCTACTCAACACAAAATCTGTTTAAAACAGAAGAAACAAAATACCTGACTGACATCTGAGAATGCAACCATGTTCTGATTAATAAATGAATTGTTTCGTGATGTCGTTACAGACATATAACAAAAACCTTCCAAAGAGGCATTGCCATACACACAAATTGAACAGAAATCTATAGTAGCAAAAGATTTTAGGAATTATTTTGTTAGTTCTACCATTGATATGCCTTAGATAAAAACACTCAGACATATCCCTAAAAACCCATGACTCTTGATTTCAAAGTACTTTAGGTGAACAAAATGAAAATTATGTAGTTATCAGATCACATAAAAAAGCTAAGTTGGGTTGGGTTTTGGGTTCTTTTTTGGATTTTTGGGGGGTGTTTTTTTGAACATACAATTGATTCAGATGATTATAATGGTTAAGGAGTGTGTTGATGTCAAAAGGGGCCCAAAAATGACTTGTGCATTGGACCTTTGAAATTTGAGCAATGGTACATGGTTTTGGAGCTGGTAGACACACTTGTAATTTGGAATTGGTAGAAAATTCCAGCCATGTTCTATCCATTCTCCATGTATACTCTAAATGTTTTCACAGATCTCAGTTAAGAACAAAAAACCCCATGTTTGTAAAAATAAGTTTTGGTATTTTTGGTGTGATATGCCTTTAGGCATAGTCATACTCAAAAGGTACAGTCAGTCAGATTAAAAATATGTATTTTTGAACTCATGTGACAATCACATATTCAGAGCCACATTTAGATAGCAAATTGATACCTAAAGAACCCTCTCATGTGTTTGCATCCTGGAGAGACATGGTGGACATTTTGAGAACTTTTACCACAAAATTTCCTTGCTAGTAGGCTCATATTAAGAAAATTCCTACAGCTATCTCAATCCAAAATTTGTCTTTTCCCACACTGTTGGTAGTTGTGTCTTCATGCAACAGAGTTCCACAGCCTTAGGATTTTACATATAAATAAAATGTTTCTCCTACATGCAAAGGAGCAAGACTTATGTCCAATAATTCTTAATAAAAAATAGCAAAAACACTATACAGAAATCAAAGATATTTTTTATTCAATATTCACAAAGGCATACTTTTGTCTCAGACACTTGTTTCTGCCTTCTCTGACTCAAAAGGCAGCTACTGAAGAAAATTCTCAATAAAGACAGTGTGCTTTGTATCTCTTGTATTCAAGAGTTAGAATTCTAGAGGACAGAAAAGGAGAAAAGTGTGTCCTAATGCCTCAGTGAGCTTGAAAACACAGGGCAGGGAACTGAACCTTCAACAAGTGTATGAAATATGTGACAGGTTTGCAGCAATGATGTATTGGGTAGGGTGTGTTCACCTCAATATTCCAGGAAAAATTATTACCTGGATGATTAGGCATTAGTGGCAGAAAGAACTTATGATCTGTAACATTGCTACAGCTGAAAACATAAGGAGCGAGAGTAAATATGGATGTTAATTTATTATCATTTCAAAGCCATACATAAATTTGCCCTTTTAAAGTTGAAAATTAGAATACAGCAGTGCTGCACTAAATACTACAAAAATGTGTTTTGTAATAGAAATACGGAGAAAAAGCAATTGGAAATATTTTAACATAAAGAATTCTGCAGCCACATCTTAATATTTATTAGTTTTCAGCTAAACATTGTAATATGGATTTCTGTCAAAAGTACCCAGCAGAAACATTAGTGTACTGTTGAATAAACTGTTTCTTGTGATCTTTTCCTGACTTTCATCTACTAATCGCGGACTCATTCCTCAAAATAATAATAATAATAATGGCCTTGTCAAAGTATTGTTCCTAAGCAATCGAACATAAAGATACGTGCAATTATTCTTTGCCTTCCCAACTATTTCAGCTCTGCAGGGAAGGACACAATGTCGTTGTCAGCAGGTGTGGTTATTACATGTTCTGCTTCCCAAGGCGTATCACGGTCCATGTGATAAGCTGAACGTATAAAGTATCAGCAACCAAAAGAGTTAGTGTGTGGTAATGTACATCTTATGCCCCCCAAAAATCCAAATGGAAGTATCAAGGGCAGTTTGAACCAGTTTTAAGACAATGAGAAAATTTTTTTCCATCTATACTGTTTTGTCGACATTCAATAATAGAGATGCTTTCCTCTCCACTACTGTCCTGAATGAGATTTGAGAATATTGAAATTTGAGACTATTTGAAAATAGTCACATTGACAAAAGAGGGGAGAGTCCCTTACAGAAAGGACTCTACACTGTCCTCTGACATGTGAAATAGTGGCTTCTCTCAATAAATACTGAACATGTGTTCCCATATAAAAGTGATTGGTTGGGTTGGAATTACAGAGATGAAAGTAAATAGGATTTTTTTTTCAACTTCCTTTCCTCCTTTTTAATTTTATCTTTAGTTACAACTACATATAGCTTGGGATATGGGGGTGTGATAAAATACGATTGCCTCCCCTGACAGTCATATGTGTCTTCAGAGCATCTTTTTTCCTTTGAAATATATTTCAGTTTTCTAAAACAAATTTGTGAAGGCTTGGGAAATAGAATACAACAGTAATGATGTCTATGCTAATCCATTATAACACAGGATCTGTGATAATTTCTTCTGGAGTCAGAGGAGGAAGAAGCACCAAGTAAGTGCCACAGTTACTGAAATCTACTGAGTTAGTCATCCATTCTACTAAACAACTGATAACTGTTAGTGTTTAGGTGAAGAGTATGAAACATATTCAAGTTCTCTTCTCATTTCAAGAGAGATTTGAGAGATAATTTACATTGTCTAAACTAATAATCTATGCTCCCTCAACTGTGTACCTGAAGAAACTGTGCACTGCTGGTGGATGGTTTACCCCACCTTAAAACAACATTTGAGAGATGGCATGAGGAACATTGTGCCCCTTTTTCTTTCTATTCCTGTCTTGCCCAGGGAGCTTATGCAGCTAGCTTAGGCTAGTTGTCCTAGATTTGGATGACTGAAATTATGTAAAATGAATCCCATTCCTGATCATCTTCTGTCAAAATGATTGCTCTCATCCCTGGGGATGTTCAGGGAGGAACATGAGAAACTAAATTTTTTTTCTGCAGCAAAGGTATGATAGCAAACATTTTCAACAGAAACATTTCTGAAAAGTTTTTTACAAAGTTGATTCTCTAACACTTGGGGGAGGGAAGGGTATGCAATTCTTTTGATATTCAGACCAGTTAGTTTCTATCTGAAAAGCTTTTGTGTTGATATATATATATTGCCATGTACCTAAAACAACTATTTCACATAAGCTTATCT
Organism: Rhadina sibilatrix; assembly: GCA_013400275.1. Lineage (NCBI taxonomy): Eukaryota > Metazoa > Chordata > Aves > Passeriformes > Phylloscopidae > Rhadina > Rhadina sibilatrix. The sequence continues at coordinate 19,125 of VWYO01027583.1, read as the reverse complement.
TTCCTAAAATTTGTAACTGGCAGAGAAACTTTCTAAAGCTCAGAAGAAACAAATCACAGAGTTTAAATAGCTGCATACTACAAGTTACCCACTCCTGAGGAAAGGTTCTTGTAAATGCCTATTGGACCACTGACTGACTGTGATAACACAAACACTGCACATGCTAGAAAACCTAATAGGTATGTAGTGTGTTGGACCACCAAAACTGGTCTGTCACTTCTTCATCTGGAAAGGCAAAGGAAATATAGAGAATGGCTCATGAGCTAAGATAAGGACAGAGAAAGGTCAAGAACTGGTCATCATAATCAAAACCAGATTCAACTGGTTTTGATTGTGAATTATAAATGAATTTAACTTTTTGCCAAGTAAATCAGTATAGGGGAGTCAGAAATAAAAACTAAATCTTAAAACACTTTCCCCCATTCCTCCATTTTCCCTGGGCTCCTATTTGTTCCCTATTTCTCTAACTATTCCCCCAGAGCAGCACAGGAGGACAGGGAATGAGGGTTGTGATCAGTTCATCACACTTTGCCTCTGATGTTCCTTCCTCCTCACACTCTTCCCCTGCTTCACCATGGGGTAATTCCCACAAGAAACAGTCCTTCTTAAACTTCTCCAACAGAGGTACTCCCCACGGGCTGCAGTTCTTCATTGACTGTTCCAGCCTAGGTCCCTTCCATGGGGTGCAGTCCTCCAGGAACAGACTGTTGCAGCATGGGGGTCCTCCACAGGGTCACAAGTCCTGCCAGCAAACCTGACCCAGTGTGGGCTCCTCCCTTAATGGGTCCATGGGTTCTGTAGAGAGCCTGCTCCAGCATGGGCTTCCTGCAGGGTCACAGACTCTTTTGGATATCCACAAGCTCCAGTGTGGCATCCTTCAAGGCTACAGGTGGATCTCCAGTCCACCATGTACCATGAGCTGCACAGGCACAGCCTGTCTTACCATGTTCTTTACCACAGACTGCAGGGGTGGTAAGGAACAGCTCCAGCACCCAGAGCACTTCCTCCCCTCCTTCTTCACTGACCTGTGTGTCTGCCAGATTGTTTCTCTGACATATTCTCACACCTCTCTTCCAGCTGCTGTTGCACAGAAGTTTTTTTCTCTTTTTTTTTAAATATATTATCCCAGAGGTGCTAACACTGGATTGTCACAGCCTTGGCTCAGACATAAAGGAAGCATCTAGCAACTTCTCAGAGAAGTCACCCCGGTCGCTCCCTTGTTTTTCTACATAAAGTCAATACAAACTCTTGGGAAAATACAGGCCTATTCAGCACACATTACTGTTTATTATCTGTATTTGTTCTATATAATATATGACATTCTAATAGCATTGATATTTTCCAGATAGGAAGACTTTATGCTAAAGCCCTTATGGCACAGGAGTGACATTGTGTAAAGCTTTGACAGAGCTGAAGAATCAGAGAGATTTGAGGTATCACTATGCGTTTTAAATTCTGAGCAACTTTGGTGCTGAAAGGAGGTCTTGGTATAAATCAGTGTCTTTTAGTGATTTTCATAGGTCATGATAATGTCATGGACTGTTTGATGCATGGTTAGGCTTCCTTAAAATTCTTTAAGCTATAGGCCCATACCAAGGGACATTATTGTCTGGCTCCAGGCAGCTGCACCACGCATAAAGTAGCCTTTACATTGGCATTTGGAAGGAAGTTGTCTTCAATAATTCTTGTACCCTGCTATAGCTCTCCAAATATTCCCAGTGACATGAAGGTGGATGCAGTGACTTCAGTCAGGTCACAGAGAAAGACTACAGATTTTATCCATCCATCCATCCATCCATCCATCCATCCATCCATCCATCCATCCAATCATAGAAGAGTTTCAGTTGGAAGGGACCTATTCCATCCAGTCCAACCTTCACTACAATAATGATGAACATCAAACATGGTCATCTATCTATCTATCTATCTATCTATCTATCTATCTATCTATCTATCTACCCATTTACATGCTAATTGAAGACTTTAGTATTTGAGGCTAAATCAATCTAAATCTTTCAGCAGTAAAATAATAACATATTTGGAATATGTTCCAGATGCTCATTGCTTTTGCACCTTGTGCAGGTATTTTAATTAGGACAAAAATCACCTGAGCTGCAACTTCAGACAAATTCCAGCTGCTGCTCTTGTTTAAATGACAAAATATAGCTTTAAGAACTAATAAATTCTCTCTCTGCTGGACAAAAATAATTCCTTTAGCAGACTGGCTAATAATGCAATACTGTTCTGAAGTTGATAAGGTTTGTAGCAGATGGTAGAATGAGAGAGTTTTTTATGTGTTAGGAGTGCTGAGCATTATGCCATGACACAGTCAGGATTAGTTCCCAATGTGCTAATCAGAAATGCGTCAAGCTTAATCTTTTTCTTATTTTAAAAGAAGACCAAGATTGAACTTTCTTTCATGTGGTTTCAGAAAATTATCGCTCAACATGCTTCCTTAGTTTTTAAAAATATATTTGCAGTTTTACCTAACATACTTCCCCAAAGTGTTGCCTGTTTTTCATGTTCAGCCACCCTCTTGTGGAAGACTCTAACCTTAACTTTTGAAATTGCTTTTATGCTACACTTTTCCAGCTGCATGTTATTGGCTGTGCTGTTCGAGAGATGCTTGTATCTAATCTATGTGCTGTTGGGTAGAGGATTGATATTGTGATTATTTTCTGTGTTCCAGGCAGTTACCACTTGGGAGTTCTTGTAAATGAGAGGCTTATTCTCTTGATATTTTTTCACATAAATAACTGAGATGTATCAATCTTCTCTAAAACAATTTAAGTGGTCAATAAGCAGGTTTTTCTGTTCAATTTGCAAGTACTGCAGGCAATTTGCTGCTCATCATCTGTCCTGATGGAAGAAATCAGACTTTAATCACATTTAGTAGTAACAGCCTTTAAAAGGCTCTCTTTTGTTGAGAATTTTCTTTTATGTAACTTCACACAATGCCATCTCATTTGGTACGCTTTATTTATTTTAATGGAGGGTAAAAGAGGGATATATGAAGTTTCAGTAATTAATATATCTCAGATTTTAGAAATTGGGTCCAATTTCTATGTTCCAACATGTGAGTAGGCTGAGAATTTCCTTAAATGTAATCCTAACATTTATTCAGGTCTTTTAATTTTATTCAGTCTGCCAAAATATTTTATTTGGAATCTTACATTCTATTTAGAGTCATGAATAATGTCTGATATACTCTGGGATTTTAGGACCTAAGGGGCACCAAATGAAATGTCTCTAAATAAGTGTCTGGATTTATTTTTGCTGCCCTAAGATAGTGTGCCTGACTTCCAGCTGCTTCTCCATCACAAATCCTTATTTTTGCAAACCAGGAGGATTCCATGACAGCTCCTTCTTCTTGATTGCATTTGTGTAGTTTGGCTGTCTTCAATCAGATTCTCCTCATAACATATCTGTGCTCTTTTCCATGTTTTGTGTTGCCCAGGATTTTATTCTTTTTGCATTTTACAGTCCAAGCTCTATCACTCTACACCACTAAGCTAAGTCATGGAGAATGGTCAGTGTCTGGAGGAATGACTGTTGAATGCATCTCACTTTAAACATTGGAAGGAATTTTCTGGCAGAAGAAAACTACTATGTTCCATCAAGAGTACGTTGCTTAGTCTCTTGACATAAACAATGTACTCTTGATGGAACATAGGAGCATTATCTTCAACTCTCCATGGAATCAACTGATTCTCCTCCTTAAGGGTCCTCATTACAAATCTGCCAACCAATTCCATGATTCCTTCCAACTTCAAAAAACCAATATTTTTTATGATTTTTATAACTATTGAAAGTAAAACTTGAGTTAATTCCTATTGAATTTCTTGAAGAGCCAGATGTATTTAGCTCTGCGAGGGTTCAATACCTCTGAGGGTATCCAGCACTGCACAGAAAATGGCTTAAAATAATAGTGAGACAACTTCTCTGGACATGCTTTGTAGAAAAAAAGGTTTTAATAATGACCAAAAAAACAAATAAAAGAAATGTAAGTCAACCACATTGTCGAGAACACTCTTATGCTGCTAAGGCAGTCCAAATAATGCAATTGAGCAGTTCTGTGCAGGGTTTTAAGTATTTGATGGTTCAGGTGGGACAAATTGGCTCACTTCCAATAGCAGCAGCTACAAGCAATGGGAAACATTCTCAAAACCCAGTCAGTGCTCCTGTGCTGGCATTGGGCCAATTACAATGAGGGAAGAACAGAAAGCTCTGGGGCTTCTTTTTAAAAGTCAGGGGTGAAACTGGAACCCCTTTTCCTTGTTTGGAAACACCTGCTTGGGAGTTGGGTGCATTACTACAATTCCTTCAACCAATTTTACAGATGCCAGTGAACTCTTGGCATCTCATCAGGGTCTTTAATTGACCTTGATGGGTGCCGAATAGTAATATCTGTGTCTCTCTGTCAAGGGTCTGAGGAAATTCAGTAAAGGTTTATAACCTTTCATGTCATTAAAAGGATTACTTCTTTTAACTGAGAGAACATTTTTTGCAATTCTCGGATATTTTCTTTATTCTTGTTCTCTGAAAAGTTGTGGGTTTTTTTATTTCTTCCTTTTCTTAGATTTAAGCATCAGTGCTCTAGTGTTAAAGCTGACAAAACAAAGATGCTCAGAAGGTAACTGAAATAATTTTCTATCCAAGGTACCCTTGCATATATTCTCATAATTTGTGTGACTCCCCTGTTGTTCTATGTTTCAATTTATAACGGCTTTAGAGATAGCAACAAAAGCTTTTATATTTTCATTTAGTCCATTCCATTATGTATGTTTATGGTTAGCACGTCTGCATTTTTTCACCTCCTGTCTATGAAATATTTAATATTTCATTTAGTTGTGTACTTTGATATTGATTTTTTTCCTACATATCAAATAGATCTGTCTATAAACCACAATTGCCTAAGATCAACATAAGTTCCTCTTGAATGGCTTTTTCTAAAGGTTTATCTTACTTCATGCAATGAAAAATTTTTGAACCTATCTGCACTAAACAGATCTTCATTTAGCACTAAAAAACCTGTTTAATGAATGAGGTTGTAGAAATATGAACCTGCAGGCCTTAGGATACCTTTTACTTATAGACATTAGAATCCACGAAAAAAACTAAACTTTTTTTTCCTTAAGGTTCCTCAGCTTTATTAATCTAAGCTTCCATTGTGTTTCTTTAGCTCTCTTGTTCATGTATGAACATTTTTCAAGTCTTACAGTGATTATGTATCAGTCACAAGCACTCAACTTTCATTTATAGCTTTCTAAATATTCATCAAAGTATTTCTATGCAACCCAATGATGTTATAATCTAAGTTGAGTGCATTTAATTTCTTCATGTGTAGAACAACTCGTAGAACTATAAGATACAATTGAGGTTACAGAGTTCCTTCTGTTGCTCTGTCCTTACTGCGAAACATGGGGTTGCATGAATTGAAACAAATTACAAGTTCTGCAAATTTTACAGCCTGTTTCATGTATCAAGTAGACAATTCAAATATCTGTGATGAAAACAGCCTTAGGTAAATACAAGCAAATTTGTTTTCCACATACTGTATTTTTGTAAGTCAGCTGTATTCACAGGTCTGCTGTGCTATGTAAAAGAAACATACACTCCCTCCTTCGGGGAGTCTTTGCTTGATTTATTTATTGTTTTCTTGTTTCTCTAACCCCGTAATAAAAGTCATACAGAATGACAATTCTGTCTACAGGTGCCCTTCAGGTGTGGAAACACATGATGACTCTGGTTACAGATATGAACAATACAGAACAAAAACATGGGATTCAAAGAAAGGAGAGATTTCTATAAAAGACAGTTCTAAGAAACCACTACTAGGTTTCCTCAGCGCTGGGTTGAAAAATGAGAGTCAAAACTATTTTCTATACTAACTATATAAAGTAGATTACAAGGTTTGGAGAGAGTTTTATACCACACTTGATCTTTCTGTCTTTCCTGGATGTATTCTTTCAGAGACCCAAATCAAATGGCTACACAGGAAGTGAGGCTGCTGTAAAACATGCTCACCTTCTTCAATAATTTTACAGTGGAAGGACAGAAAGTCCAGCACACTTCCATAGTCCAACTGTGTCTCAGCATGCAGGATGAAGTTAGAGCTGCTTTCAGTCTGTCTGAAGTACACCAATCCTGACCTGGTACCCAGACAGGACGCTGACCTCTGTCGAGCACACGCTGGGAAGGCAGAAGTATTTGGTCATAATTCTATGACTTTTCAGCAGTACATTAAAGGTTTTTTCACTTCTTTCAGCTTAAAGAGATTTGACAAAGGGCCTTCATACAAGTGAAAGTCTTTTTGCATATTTATTACTTACAGTTGCACAAACTACACAAAACAGCAAACCACATAGTCTCTGATAATTTACTAGATATGTTGAGATTCTTACCAACAAACAGGTCTGCCTCAATCCCCTTTTCTATTGTTTTTTTTTTTTCTTCTCTGATATTAATATTTTATATTTATTCTCTGCAGGGAGAAAATTAATAAGATTTAACCTTATTTTTTGCCCATAAAATTCTAGAATAAGATAATAGATTAAACAGAAAATAAATCCTGAAATACTGCAGAAATAAACTTTGGTTAAGTTTAAGTGCTGACTTAAGATAGTATTTTAAGCACCATTCATACAAAAAAATAATTATTTTGGAAGGCATGCCATCAGTCAACAGCTGCGTCTTAAGAGTACACAGAGCTCCTTAATCCATTAGAAAAAATTGTCATACTTGGAGCGAACAAGAAAATTTACTGGCACTACTGATGTGATTTCCCAGATTGGTGAAGATGTTAAAATATGCAGAGAATACAACTGCAAAGATTCTGTCTGGAAATGAATCCTTATCTATTATGAGAACCTCAACTCATATTTGTTATGAGTAGTAACATCTATGAAAACTCACTCATCTCAAACTAAAGCAGAATAATAACCTTAAGAACTTCTCGTGTTCTGCCCTATGGGCTCTCAGAGCTATTTACCTACAGAGAATGACCATCACTCATTAAAATCTCCTATAATTCCTGGCCCTCTCCATTATTCTGAAGTTTTGCTAGCCCCACAGTATGGGAATAGGGAGCATGGGGAATTTTGGAAAGATGTCTGAAACTAACAGATTAGGATCCAACAATTAAATTCTTAAGATTAGAAGTAAAGAACAGAATCATCTATTTTCTTTGCCATTGCTTACTTTACTGCTTTATTTGAATGGTTAGGCAATTTTTTTTCTCATGTATGTTATTTCTGTATTTATGATTTATGGATTTCATTGAATTAGAATTAGCTTCAGATTTTTCTTGCTTAGACTGTAAACAGCAATGTATGAGTACAAATATTCAGCAAATTATGAGAATGAAGGTATGCCAAGTGTTAAAGAGTGGAATTTTAATTGGATTGGGATTTTTTGTGAAAAGGAACCTAAAAGAGAAACAGAAAAAGAGTCTCTAAGCATAGACAGACCTGAATCTATCCTGTTCATGCTCTGAGCAAGCAGACAACCTCATCGTGGCCAGAAGCAGCAGAGCTCCATAATGTTGTATTTGGCTCCTGAGAGGTCAGGTTTATTAGTCCAGGCTCAGTGATGCTCCATCACAGCCACATGGTTTTTGGATGGGTGCTGGAGTAAGGCCAGACAGCTTGCAGGGTGGGCAGAATGAATTTGGGCTGGCTGCATCTGTCTGTATAGATGCACCAGATGCTTTGAAAATGGTGGGTTTTGCATACTGGAACAGGAACCACATGAGGAAAGCACAGGTTGTTTGTTTCTGATTTGCATTTCATTTTGTTCNGAGGAAGGAAGGAAGGAAGCTCTGGGTGCAGGAAATGGCTCTGACGGACCTGATATCACAAGAGATGCTGAGGAAATCNGTATTTGGCTCCTGAGAGGTCAGGTTTATTAGTCCAGGCTCAGTGATGCTCCATCACAGCCACATGGTTTTTGGATGGGTGCTGGAGTAAGGCCAGACAGCTTGCAGGGTGGGCAGAATGAATTTGGGCTGGCTGCATCTGTCTGTATAGATGCACCAGATGCTTTGAAAATGGTGGGTTTTGCATACTGGAACAGGAACCACATGAGGAAAGCACAGGTTGTTTGTTTCTGATTTGCATTTCATTTTGTTCTTTTTGTTTTGTTTTCTTTTTCCCAAATCTAGTTTCTTAGTTGAGGAGCTATACAGAGTTAAAAGAGATACCTCTCTTAAAAACAAAAGACCCATTAAATATGTGACTGTAAACCCTCTCCTCTTCTTAATTCAGTGTCTAATAGTTGAGCTATTTTTCAAAATTCTTCCAATAACAGAAAATTGAATTTTTTTTTAAATGGCACAGATTTTGAATGATGCAGAATACATTTNCTGAGCTGGGACAGAGGCCCCTTCGCAGCTCACCTCCCACTCACACAGGCACACTGGGTTTTCTTCTTGATCACCTCAAGCTCAGGTTGCCCACAGCAGTGTCTCAGTTGTCTCAATCCTTAATTTAATCCTGGTGCAATGACAAAATAACAGCTCCAGCTAGTGCCCTCAAAGAAGCACCTCAAACAAAGGCACCCCATGGATTTCATACCCTCACAGTCTAAGGGTGAAAGTCCTGCCCTTCTGATTGTCCATTCATCTGGCTGGGCCACAGGTCCCCATGCCTTTTGTTATGCAAAATGTCATCTGTCCACCTCCTCTTGCCTGGGGCTCCAACACCCAGAGTTCCCTCTGCAGTTCTCACTGCAGCTCGCAAACTGAGCTACCCTGCACTAAACTTGGCAAGATGTCAGACACCGTGAGAAAAAGAGCAGACGTTACTGCTTTGGACCTAAAGTTGTCTCCTGTAGGAGAGTTAGTTTGTTAGGTAGCACAGGCGACTGATGGATTGCCCATTTAGGTTGGTGGGTCCGCTTGGATGTGGAGAAAAACAAGGGGCTGCAGACTCTCTTCTGCTGGATAACACAGCAGGTTAGCTGGATGTGGCCTGGAGCTCCACCTCTGCCTTTCCCTCCTCTCTCACACACAGCGATGTGCATCTGGAAACAGAGCTTCCTCCTCACACAGCCAGTGATGCACCACTAATTGGGATCTCATTTCACACACATGAAAATGGGAAAGAAAACTCATTTTTTGCTTCCAGAGATCAATCATGGCGAACAGCAAGAGGCAGTCGGCTCTGCTATTTGAGTAATGCCATTCCATTTACATCTATTAGAAGAAAAATTAGTGTAATCATAGATAACCCACACAGCTTCCAGATATTGGCATGTCCCTATTAACAGTGGCAAAGGAGAGGATACATGCTTTGATAATAGCTGCATAACTCCATGTCACCATGTACAGAGGAACATGAAAACCCAGTGTGGTATCATGATTGCCATCAATAGCAAAGCCTAAAAAAAAATTGCTCAAATTTTCTTTTCTAGGAGACCATTACTTTATTGCCAAAGGAAAATAAAATGAAAGGAAAAAAAGAAGAGTGCTGAAATGTATTATTTTTATATTGTGAACAACTGAGAGATTTGGTCTTTTTTTTCTGAATTCAAGTGAATTAAGTCATCAATAATGAATTTCTATTTATGAGACGGTACTTGGAAAATAACACACAAAAGTAGTGCCTAAAGTTTGCAATTGAATTGCATGAGTTTCATTAAAATGCTGTGAAATTAAAAGACTAGCCCAACTGAAATCAGAATAGAAAAAAGGAAAGATATTCTTGATTCTTGGCAATAGTCATTAGACCTCAGCACAGGTTAAATGTTTATTTTCAAAAGCAGTGAAGTTAAAATTATGATCAGTGAAGAATTTTAGCTAACCTAAAGTCAATGTTATGAGACCTCATTTCAGTGACACCCTGTGCTGAAATGAAAAGCCTAAATAAGACAAATTCTGTAAATATGATGCGAACAATATATATAATTTTCTGCCTTAAATGGGTTTGGGCAGACAACTGTTACTTGACCAGCCCATAAAAGCACCATGTTGATAGCATAAGCCCATAATCAAGGATGCATAAAAAGATATAGGAATTTAGATTCCATATCTGTAAGATTTTTCTGGAGAGCTTTCTCCTATGAACTGAGAAATCGTTTCTACCATTTAATAACATAAAAGTAGTACACTCAGCTGAACCTAAATGGAGCTGAATTCTCAAGAATGTTCAGATCCCATTACTGTACATTAATCTTGAGAAGGGAAATTTCTGTCAAAGCTGTGCTCCTCAGCCAACAGAAGTCAAGATTCATTGTTTTATAATAATGGCTAAGGATTGGGTCTGATGACCTGGGATGAGTGTGGTTTGTACAGGTTCTACCCATTTTCCCCCTTTCTGCCAGCCTGGTAAATGCCATGTCAGTAACAGAGAGTATAAAGGCTGCTTAATTTTCATGATCCTCCGTGCTGAGAGTCACAAAGCCTTTTACACCTGGTCTCTACACTTGGTATAACATCACTTTTAAAAATGTTAGCCTAAAATGTTTTTTTTAGTACAGAAAGCGATTTCCTGTTTGAGTACTTACAGCCCAAATTATTATCTTATTAGAAGTACTAAATATCTAATGTTAGAATTTCAATGCAATAGACAGATATTTTAATTTATATTAGTTTCAGATAGTATTAACTTGTTTCCTTATTAAAGAAAAATGTTCTGTATATATATATATAGATATATATAGATATATAACATTCTGGATGTAATGTCAAACCTTTAAATTCATAAAATAACAAAAAAGCATAAAACATTATAATTTTTCACAGCTCAAAACGCCTATATAGCCTCATGTTTCTAGCTCTGGAGAATTTGGTGGGATTTTTTCCAATTTTTTTTTCCAGTTGCAGTTAAAATGTAATGTAAATAATAAGTGGTAGTAAAACACTCCATTTTGGCTAATTTTGTTTTACGTATAGGGCATGGACTTGCATTAAATCATTTTGTGTAAACTGGTGGTATTGCAATAGATCAAACATTTCTAATATTAAATTACTGTAATACAAACAAATAAAAAAGAGTGAAAGTTAATTCTTTCACATTGCAAAGCAGTGAATTAAAATGTCTTTAATACTTTTTGTCAGTGACAGCATTTTCCATGATGAAGTTTTTTAATTTAAAGCACCTAAGGATTGTAATTTCCTAGCAAACTAAATCATTTTAGGAATGTTTAACTGGAACCCAAAACCTTCACACCTTTTTTTTTTTTTTTTAGTACAGTTCAGTTCATCCATTTATCTGTGAATAGCCAGGTGGGACAGATATGTCAGTCTCAGGCCATTTCTAATAGAAAATGGTTGAATATTCACTTGGTTAGATGATGTAGGTATATTATTTTGATAGAAGAGCAGTTATTTAATGTCATGTGTGATGAATGGTACAAGAAGAGTTAGAAGGGAAATAATGGTGATAATTTGTCAAAGACGCTCAGAGATAGAGTGGTAGGGCAGGTGAGGTAGAATGATACACTATGTAGTTAGAATAATATGATATAGTGCTGGAGGGTTGGAGAATAACTTAGTAGGACAGGGAAAAAAATGAAAAAAGAAATGGACAAACACTGCTTTGTACTAAAGGACTGAGAAATATTTAGGAAAATATGAGCTCTTGGAATTCTTCTGATACAGCACAAATAAAGCCTAAGAATAAAAATAACCTGAACTATGCAAATAGAAGGGGAAAGTAAGATACAACAATTAGAAAGATAAATTTGAAAAAAGCAGAAAAAGGGATGCTCCTAATGTCAAAGGAGGGGGAAAATACGATATAAAATTATTTTGTGTCTCATTTTTCTGGTTTAAATCTTTCTGAGTTACTCAATTTAAACATCTCACTATGGTAAGAGGGTAGACAAAGCAAAGACACATAAGAACAGAAGGGTGTGTTTCTGGGAGATTTCAAGCTATTTGTGCTTATTTCTAGCTTTTAAAAACCTCTTTAAAGATGTTTATGACTAATCAGGATGTCAGAGGTTTTTAAAATATAAAAGGTATTTGGAAAAATAGATTCTTATATTAGAAAAACAAGAGTAAATACACCTGGAAATTCAAGTCATGTGAATTTTTTAATACAACCTGCAGAAACTGAAAAGAATGAAACGCAGGGGGATGAGTCACACATAAAACAGTAGTTATATGGCAACAAGATAGGAAAAGAAAAGACAAGTAAGAATTTTGAGCAGCTGGTAAAGTTGCTAAAAGTCTCATCGTTGTTACAGGAAACATTCCTGTGAATTTAAAATATACAAGATATAAAAGGAATGATGACTGTTATGAATAAACACTTATGTGCGAATGAGAGGAAGTGTTTCTGAAGGACAGAATTGTCCTTTAAAAGGACAGTTCAGTTCATTCTGATTTTTTTCAAATTTTCATCAAAGAAAATAATTTCAAGAGTAATTTGAACTCAGAACATCTCAGTTTCCCCTAGGCAGTGCAGCCTTCTTCCCTAGACCAGCTATGTCGTCTATTACAGGAAGAAGGTACAGTAGACTCTGCAGGCTCAGAATTTTCTCATAGTTTTAGGTGATTGTGTCCTTTATTGCTAAAGAAACTCCATGCTTTCTCACATACATGGACTGCTCACAGAGTTTTGAAACACAATACCCAGGCTGGCTTTTCTCTGTCCTCATAGCTCATGCACTGGGATAAAGCAAGGATTACTCCATTGTGGTAAATACAGTTTCACCACCACAAAGTTGTTAAGACAGAAAAGTCAAGTTTCTCTTTCCTTGCTTCAATAACCATTGTTCAGTGTGTTTTACTTTATTTTTTTGACTGAGTTCATGCTGATAACTAGAATTCTTTCTTTTTGGAGTGAGGGGCAGGAGAATAATGAATTGAAGGTGTGAACGATGATGACATAAATTATAACAATATTCCTCTCCCCAGTCTAGAATGATGAACCTGGATGTGTATATGCACTACAGATTCTTAAATCCATTCCTGCACACCAATCTTTCCTGCATATACTATTTAAGTATTCTTCCTTAGATACAGAAGTGTCAACAGGTATAATCAAGTGTAAGGAGTCATGTTGAGAGGGAGCCTTGCTGTGTCAGAGCAGAGGTTTCCTACTGAAGAACCAGCACATGCAAAGCTTTGCAAACAGCAGAATTTACTTGGCACCTATGCCCTACCAAAGCTGACATACCACCTTGTGTATGGGCACAGTGCCATCCTGACAGATGGGGAAGAGTGCAAGTAGCCAAGAGACCATGTCTGAGCATAAAATATGTTTGTGGAGGGCAGGATTCCCAGCTAGAAATGTTAAAACAGCTGTTTGTCCTGAGTTTTGTGTGCCCACAGGTTAGATAGTCTACAGCTTTGCTAATTCATCACCAAGCTTGATTAATTTTGTAAGAATTTCTGCTATAGCTGCCAGTTGTCATGATTTCAGGCTAGTGTTGTGTGCAAAGAAGCAAAATTAGTCCCTTCTTTTAGACTGCTCATGACAAAACTGAAAATAGTGTCATAAAAGGATGGAAGAGTTTTCCTAAGGAAGAAACTCAATCTGTGTCTTCTGCAGTTTCCTATGTTATTTTACAAAATGCAGTCTCATAATATTTGGTATTCATTCTTCTCAAATCCAGCACCTTTAGTCTTCCATACTCAAACCCATTAAGAGCTGCAAAAATTATTTAAAACAGTTTGTTCACAAGATAACATGTCAAAGAGTAATTCAGGGTCGAAAAATGTGAAAAATGGTAGATCTCTAAAATTACACTGTCTCAACTTTTCTTTAACTGTAACAATATCTACAACTTTCATTTTCATAAGAAGAAAATATATTCTTTCCCATAAGGCAATACAGCTTCAATAAATTATTGCTTTTTAAGTAAATCTACTTTTATCATTTCTTAACCTTCATTTTCAGAACTGATTTCAGATATGAATCTACTATGACTACTACTAACAGAACTTCTAGAATTCGTTTTTGTAACACCTTGGTCTCTATGACTACAGTGAATAGCTTCATAATGACAGTGAAGTGATTCCTTTTTGTTTAAGGCAGAGAAAATTGCCTTTTCATAGGCATTATTGTAATTCCCACTCTCTGTGATTTTTAGAGCTTCAAGTGCAATGCACACTAATGTTTTTCAAGACTTTTTAAATATCAACTATTTCTACTGCCCAAAATCTGCAGTCCTCAAGTATTTACCAATATCAGGCTAACCAACTAAAGTCATTATTATTTAATAATAATAAAAAGTTGTGCTCAAAGACTTGTTTCACTATAAAACCTTGTAGAAATATTGACCTCAGATAAAAAGGTGTAATTTTTGAACACAGAGGACATTCTGCATTGCAATTTATGGAACAAGGTTAAGACTTTCATACCCGAGCTTCTAAAAATGTGTACTCCAGCAAATGACCTGCCTTCATATTCTCTGTCAGGTGGCATTTGTTCCCTTTGTAAAATCTTTCATAAGGAGCGTGCTGACCTTGAGCAGCAATAGAGAACTGTATTTCTTAATGGAGATGTAAACCATGCTGACAACTCAGTCTACTGCCTGCATCAGTGCTACCAAGGGGACAATGTTTAGACCAGCGAATGAATGCATGGGGAGCATAACAGTTTCTGAATGAAGAGTGTTAGAGATGACAGACAGTAAAAGATCATGAAATTCAGATCTGTGTGGCTTAATCTGCTGCAAGTACACCTCTGTGGCAACATGCCACAGGAGACCCAGGCACCAGACTATTTGAAACGAAGACTGAGTAAGCAACCTCACATTCTTATTCAGAAAATAAAAAGCTCAGTGGAGGGAAAAAATCAAGTTCATTCAAATCATAAAAGCTGTACGGAGATTAGAAATCACTTTGTTTTCTCACTCCCCTCACTTCAATGAAAAGCTTTGACTTCTGTCAATGCACTCTGCCAAGAATGTTCACAGCCACTGACACATATGCTGGATATGGGGTTGATTTCTTAGTTCAGTAATTGTGGCACTGTTTCTAACTGGCATTTTGGTAACTCTTTTATATTGTAAAAGGATACCCTGCTTTCAGCTTGGCTGTAGCTTCTTCCCATACCCTTCTTATCATCTTCCACTACTCCTCCTGACAGCAGGACTTTTGTCTACTATACACTGAAGAGCTCTGCAGCTTTACTGCAACTATAGCTGTGTGTGGTAAACAGTTATACCAGTATAAAACCACTGGGACTGAGCAACTGGGTTTGTCTTTCACTCCCAGGAGTAACTCTGCAGTTCAAACTATAGTTAGCATTTTACCAACACTTCCAGACAGACATAGGACCTCAGGGAAAAGGATGTTGCTCACTCTGGAATTAAATACACAAGCCAAAGGAGGGTGGACAGAAGTAATTATATAATATTTGGGACTTAACGTCCATAGATGCAGTTATACCAGTAAGGCTAGGTAAGCTCTGAATTTTGTTTGCTTGTTTTGACCAGAATGTACAGAATGGTTAAAGCAAAAACCATCAGTGACCAAAAAGAAAAAAAGCACTTGTCATTCAAGTTTGTTACATGAAGAAAATGCTTATATGTAGGAGTTTTTCAAATAAATGCAATAAAATCCTAACCTATAGTTTTCTTTTGAGACCAAAAAGGGTACTACCCAAAACCCAAAGTCTGTCAAATCATTAACTCATCCAAGTACAAATGAAGGCAAAATACATAGGCAAAAGCAATTTGGCAGAAGACACTAAAAAGCCAGAGTGGGCTATATCACCTTTCAAGGCTTTTCCAGAGCTGGTAGAGATCACAGCAGAGATAAATCAGGTCCACAAGCACAGTAAGAGCAACTCTTGACAGCATCGGGGCAGAGAGTTGCAACAACTGAATGAAATATCAACATAAAAATATTTAGGACACAAACTGATTTGAAGAAGAATCCAGACATAACTTATTAAACCATTTCTATTAGCATTCAGGGAGTTACCAACAATACAGCATAAATAGGCAAAGCTAATAGCTCTCTCCAGTAATGTTTTCTCCTTTGCAGGAAATTGATATGTAGACTAACAAGATGTATTGAATTGAAAATTGAATAAAATATTTCCTCATCCTATTACACACAACATTATCCACTTTTGTCAAGCCCTTGATCACTTCAAGAGAATGAGGACATGTAACAGCAGAAAAGAACACAAGAGGAAACTGGGGTTGAAGCTCTTTGTTGCTGCATAAATAAGGCTTTTTTCTTTCCAAGCAAAGTGACCCAGGATCTGCACCGGCCTGGACTTACCTTGCCCAGAGCTGGGCTGGTTTCAGCTCCTGCCTCAGGGCCATGTACCTGTTTTCTGCCCTGCCTGAGCCAGATCTGTGCCAGTGTTCATGAGAAGGATGTGACAAACCCAGGAGGTGTTTGCACAGCAGACAAGATCCTCTGAGAGCTGAGCCTGAGCAGGCTGCAAGGCCATGCTCGCACTCACCTGGGTGCTGCCAGAAGGCAGCAACCTGGGGCAAGGAAAAGTGAAAATACACACAAGTAGATTCTGGGACTAAGGAGGAAGACACCTCCACCGTAAATGTCACTCTTCTCCTAGCAAAGATCTCCAGACAATGAGAGCTCATTAAAAATACACCACTGCCTGCATTTTTTTTTTTTTTTTGAGAAAACTGGAAGTCTTAGCCTTAAGAACACTGACAGGACAAGTAAAAGATCAGGGGAAAAGGTAAGTACTAGGAAATTTTGGGGTGTTGGATGGAGTGAGGATTTTTTTATTATAGTAATTTACACTGGTAGGACTTTTCTGTGTTAGAGAATTTTGACTATTAGTCAAAAACACTAATTGGATTAACAATAAATCCTTAGCTCTGTAGATACAATGAACTCTTTCTTGCCCAGCACCAGGACTTGGGATGTAACAAAAGCGCATAGGGTAGAGATGAAAGAGACCAACTGCCTTAAAGTTTATGTCCATTATTAAATTCTTCTCACTCTAAGATGAAAGAGAAACAGGATAAGCTTGTTGTTACTAGGGAGTTATAGAATGACTGAAAGAAATAACTACGTGTAACCTTGTTGGTAACCGTAAAGAAAAAATGCGGATATCTTTACTTATTAATGGACTCACAAAAAAAAATATTCTCTACAAATAAATAGTTTCTCACTGCTAGAGTGGGAGAAATTCTTGGAATGATAGCCAATATCTAATATTTTTGTGTGGTGCATAGACAACATATTTTATAGCAGACAATATAGTATATAAGACCCAAGAAAATTGCAAAATACAATAATAGCAGGCTGTTAAAAACTCACAAAGAGAAATTGATGTATAATAAGTACTAACAAACTATAAGTACTAGCTTATTACTGTATACATCAAACAGAGAATAAAGTTCTAGCCCTAAGTTGTTGAATTTTTTTTTTTTTTTTGGTATTTATACAAATAGACAAATTATCAGAAAAATGGCCATAGACCATTTATTGCCAGTGTCAGAAAATAATACCACTGCTTAGCAAACAAATGTCTGGAATATTAAATAAGACATGATATATTGGTGTTATGGTGTACCATATAATGACATGTACACATAGTACAATAGTAGTGGGGCAAAATTCATAGATAAGTCTGTAGATGTTATGAAAATGACAGAGTTATCAGCCAAGACCAGCAGATTTATGGATTCAGATCAAGTGCACATTGGTTTACTATTTTGTTTATGTGATAGACAAATGTAAATAATTTCTCTTCTTGTCTTAATGCCATTTGTTGATTGTTAGTCTCTCTCTGCTTTGGGTAGGGAAAAAAGACATGGGAAATTTGTCTTTGAAGAATCTCCAGAGAACTTCCTGGATTGCTCTTTCCAGATCCGTTCCATATGAGTAGCCATTAGCAGTCAGAAAGCACAGCTGTGACTGACTCATTGGACTCTGATTCTTTTAGATTTTACTTGATACATTGGATCACCCAAGTAGGCCTCCTATTAGTAGTCAAGTTAATTTTTGTAGTAGCTCTCAGAGTAGCCATCTTGGGAAGTTAGAGAGAACTTCAATTCCTTGTTTGCCATTCCCTATCTCCCCCCTCTTGGAGCAATGTCCATTGAGGAAGAAAAGATTTTCTACTGTGTACAAGTCCAAGCCCAACTTTTAGAAACTATAACAGCAAAGAAATAAAATATGAGAATGATGTGATGATTAATTAAAAGAAACTCACTAGCAAAGAGGAAAACAAAGGAGAAGTCTTGGCCCTCATTCTTCCTGCAATTTATATCCAGTTTAGAGTTTATGAACATGCATCCTCATTCTCTCCTTGGCTTGCTTACACTTTATGCAGGTCAGGAGAGAATGAACATAGGCTCAGGCTCTGTAGTCAGCTCCTCAGATGAGTTAAGTAGAAAAATATCTCATTCCTGACTGGAAAGGCTCAAGAATCTTACTTGTATTCTAAATACTAAACTGAACATCTTTGTTAAGCTATAGAATATCCTAAACATGCATGAAAGACTTTTGTCAGCACATCTTATAACATTAAGAATTAATTAAAAAGTAATTAATTATAATTAATTAATATTTAATAATTATAAATGAATAAACTTACATAATTAAATTTCATATATCGAGCCTGAGTCTACCTTTTTTTAATTTAAAACCTTCAGTTCTTGTCCTATTGCTACAGGCTCTACTAAAAAGTCTGTCCCCATCTTTCTTGTAAGTCATGTTTTAAGTACTGAAAGGCTGCAATCAGGTTTTCCTGGAGTCTTCTCCATGTTGAACAAACCTGACTCTCTCAGTGTGTTTTCATAGGAAAAGTGCTCCAGCCCTCTGACCATTTCCCTCTTCCAGGCCTGCTCCTACAGGTCTCGGTCTTTCTTGTGTTGAGGGCTCCAGAGCTGAACAGAGTATTTCAGGTGGGGTTTCACCAG
The DNA here is from genome assembly GCA_013400275.1 of Rhadina sibilatrix. Lineage (NCBI taxonomy): Eukaryota > Metazoa > Chordata > Aves > Passeriformes > Phylloscopidae > Rhadina > Rhadina sibilatrix. Next base: position 315 of record VWYO01027583.1, on the reverse strand, counting down.
AGAGGAGTAGATGTGTTAAAGCAATACTGGCACAGGGTATGCTGCTCAAGTAGGTTCAAGGAGTGTATTTTTATATATATATATTTACTTAGAAAACATGGATTTGATTTAATGGAGCCTCCTTGAGTTTCTCTTAATTATTGGTCTGTGTGGGTTATTCTGTTGTGGAGGTGTTAGCTCTAGCCAGGTCTGGACAGACGATGCTAGACACGGTGGGATCTCCTTCGGACTCGGTTGTTTGTTATTTCTTATCTGACTTACAGTCTCACAGGATGTGAGCTCTGTCTTACAAAACAAGAAAATGGCCCCTTCTAA
>VWYO01027582.1:68223-146420 GCA_013400275.1 Rhadina sibilatrix | reverse complement strand
CGTTTGAGTTTGCTTTCCAGAGGCATCCCATTCGGGGGTTTCCTCCCAAATTTGCCCTAAACCAGGACACACCCTTCACCTGATCTACTATGAACAATATCTCTTTAAATTCTGGCAAATTCTGTTTGGATAGAATGAAGACAGGTTTGTTTGGTGTGGGTTTCCCTGGCATCTGTGCAAGTTTTCTGCAGGGAGGTAGTTTTTAGTTTTTGCCTTGGATTTTCCAGGGCCCAGAAGTTTGGTTTGAAACAATGCACAAGCAACAAGCTTGGATCTTCAGGGAAGTTTCTAGGTCACATACAAAGCTAATGTTTCCAAGAAGCACGAGACAAGACTTTTTTTTTTAAACCTATGTGAATTGACTCATGTAACTTAAGAAAAAAAATAAGACTATTCATGCAAAACGTAATAAGGAAACAAAATGTTGACTAAGACCAATTTATAGAAGCAGAGCTCATCAAATAGACACTGTCCTGATTCTAGAACAGTAGTGAGGAATCACAGAGCACATTATGCCTGTTCTGGGCCCAACTATACATAGCAAAGACAAATAAAAATTCTACAAGCTTATGTAACCTCAATATGAATGTTCATTTGAAGAAGTGCTTGAAGAAAAACTAGCTACCCATTTCTACAATTGAATATATTGAGGCATTGGCTCTTAAATTCAGTTTTCTTTTTAACAGTTTCATCTATCATGGTGCTCTAAGGAAATGTAAAGCTATATTTTAGTTGAACTATTCTTATGCAGAGAAATCCTGGAAAGAAGTCTCAGGCTGTGACAAAAAAATTATACTTCACAACTACCTGATCAGTAAGACATATCCAAGGAAAGAGAGCAAACTAATTCTTACACACTACTCTTTTTTACAGCCCTTGCATAGTAATACTAGTTCCAAAATATGTCAGGCATAGTAGCAACTGCCCTTCCACAAATGATTTGAAAAATTTAGGTATGTCAAAGAAAAAGCAAGAAAAATAGTCAAAAATATTACAAAACAGCCAAAATTCCATTAGCTGCATGAAAAATCCAGTTCTAAAAATGTGGTGGTAGTATTGAATATCTCTATATTCTCAAATAAAATAACATTCTAATTTGTAAAGTTAAATTCCCATTCTATTTTTGAGACAAGTAACAGTACAGAAAGGAAAATGCAGCAGTCTTTGATATTCATGCAGTTGGGCTGTTTAAAAGCTCAGCTTATTTTACCCCCTGCATAGCCTTCAGTCCAGCTGAGTATGTTTCTATAAATTGTATTTCAATTTCAGAGGATAAAGACTAAGCTACTGGATCCCTGTTTTCTCCTCTGAAGCCTGTAGATTAAATTCAAGCTTAATAAAGTTCACATTCCCTGAAAGTGTGACCACATCTATTAATTATGATTCTTGCCATGCTTTGGTGACATGGTTTGTAACAATTCAAAAGTCATGTTCTACTCGTATTTACACAGGTGCACATCTGGAAAGAATTTGAGCTGCAGAGTATGATGTGGATAACAAAGGAATTTTTATATTACGATTACTTTTAGAATATATATGTAGAAATAATAAGGGCTAAAGCATGATGGTGAATTGTAGATCAGTTTTACTGCTTTGGGCTGAAACAAAAGGAGTCTAAACAAATAGGTAGTCCACCCATGTGCTGAGCTGCATTTAGCTTTATTTGTTATTTGATTAGAACTCCAGTGCCTGGTTCTGATGTCCAGTGCCCATTGGCCTCTGAAGAGACATGTACCTTCCCACCATTCAGGCCATGGAGAAGGAGGGGACATCCCATCCTACCCATAACCAGGCAAAGGGGTTCCAGTTTGAAATCACTTATCCTCACCAGAACACTAAGTACATTAATTCCCCTCCTTGCCACCTTTACCCAAACTTTCTGTATCCCTGCTTAACTTTATCCCTCTGACACTGCCACATTTTTCTCTTAAAACTGTGGTGCATGAATCTAATTTCACAGGACTGTGGATCATTTTAGACTTAGACTGAACGGAATAGGGTTACATGGTGAAGTTGTTTTCAGGCACCCAAGGATGTGGTCTCTTTTTAGAAGGTAAGGCACACACCCAGAAAATCTCATGTCTCCATCAAATAATTGTGTCATTACTGATGTTTTCTCTCTAGTGGGCTTGCCAGAGCCCTCTGTATCAATCAAGATGTATTAGACTCCTCTCTGGATACACCTGGGACACTGCTGCCTCCATGTGTTCACTATACACAAATACACTGCACAAAGCAGACCGCAAGAATGGAGGGGTGTTATAGGCTTGTAGTCTGCCCTTTGAGGATTTCAAAGGGGTCAAGTGCAGCCCTGGCAGGAAGTTTGCCCTTACTGTTCATCTTTCTAACACTCAGTCACAGTTTGGCCTTTGTAAGGTCAACACCCCAAACTCAGAACAAATCCCAGTTTTATGACTGTCTAAAAAAGATGGTCTTCTGATAACAAACATCAGCTGAACTACACTTAAAAAAAAAAAGAAAAAAGAAAATAAAAGAAAAGAAAGAAAAGAAAGAAAAGAAAAGAAAAGAAAAGAAAAGAAAAGAGAAAAGAAAAAGAAGTATCCCCTTTTGTTAATGTCCCCAGAGAGAGATTTCATTTCCAAAACTGCTGAACTTCAAGCAAAATCTCTGTTTCTGTGAAGAAGCTTCTCTTCAGTCATGTTCAAGGTTTCTGTGGCAAAATGTTGGGAGAACAAGTAGAGCACAGAAACCTGTGATAAAATAAGAATATTCTGTGGATTAGTTCCAAGATGGTTGTCTGCTGTTACAGCTACTTACATTTTGTCACTATGAATTACAGATATGATACAACTATGGAGAAACATATTCAAGTAGGTAGAGCTTAATGTGTGGGAAAACTAAAGCAATTAAAAATAAAAGTTTATTTCCACAACTTATTTTTCAAAGATTTTTCCTGAAAAGATGAATATATCAGTGTCGAAAAATTATGTCATAACATGTTCAAAAATTAAATTTACTATTCAAGAAAAACTAATCTTCCAATAACAAAATTGGCAAATCAAAGGTCCTTATAAATACATTTATGTTAGAACTGCTTTTCAGTGATTAGTTTCTTTTTAGGAGCCATAATTCTTTCCCAAATGAAATATTGCCTCTATTATAAAAACTTGCATATAGGCCATGGAGCATCTGTACTGATTTTAGATATTAATCAAAGTGTGTTTGCATGTATGAACTTCAACTTCCTTTCCAAAGTAGTTCAGCCAAATTCCATGTTATCACTGACAAACCCCATAAGCTTTTATGATTTTTACATGCAATTTAAAATCTTTGCATATTACAGGGTTGACCTTGTTCTCATGTCTCTTTTCTCCCAGTGACTAAAGGGAGTCATATTGTCTCCCAGTCTCTCAGTGACAGTTCTCTTCTCCATAACGCTATTTTCAGTAGATAAAACATTGGCTAACCATAAAAGAATCCCTAGAAATCAGAAGCAATGACATTTTTCCAAAAGCTCAACCTTGCATCAGTTAATGCAGCTTTGGGTACAAGTCCCACATCAATCCCAGGAGCAGAATAGTACCAATAGTAGCAATGACATCATAAAATATTGCACAGAACCTGTCCTGGTCTTTCTTAAAAAGGCAGACACACTTTTGAACTGTTCTGACTGATCTTTTGTATCGCCCCACTTCTTTGCTTGCATGTCAGTGGTTTAAATATCCATAAATAATGGAAAAGAAAAAGGAATGGACCGATTATTTTGTTTTCTATATGATAAAAGTCTTAACCCAGAAGAAACTGTCTCTCTTTCCATCCTCTCCTACCACTTAGTTAACTCAGCATCATGATCACTAGATTTTGGAAGGCCGTCACTTATCATCAAAAATTATTTCACACAAACAAAATGGAAACTTACAGTCTGGATATTCATTTTTGATTATAATTTCTCCTTGATCCTACACATTTCTCCCAGAGATATAGATATGCATTTGAAATATTTCCTCTGTGTGTTGTTTTACTGTATTAATATTAATATGGATTATAATGAAAAAAGAATAATGAAGAGTTCTTTAAGTGATTAATAAAAGATGCTGAGAAAGAAGACAATAGTAGACATTCTTTGAATATTTCTGCAGTGAAATTGAGGTAATGGGAAGAATTTTTTTTCTTTTTCTTAACAGGATAGGGAAGTTTATGACTAAAGGTGAATAAAATTGTTTGAAGAATTATCAGGAACAACTGAAATGTGCCTAGCTAATGTCTTATTTCTGTCCCTCACAATGGAAATGGAAATATTTTCTTTGGATAACTGCCCTGTTCCTACTTAACATTCTGCACAGGAAAAGGGTGAGAAAGAGAAAAATGGTGCATTCAAATTATCAAAGATGACCTAAAAATCATTCTTAAAAACATTATGAGCTTTAATTTCATAAACAAATCCTAATCAAGAAGTCCATAACCTGTGGTGACAGAGCATCCCTGCTACACTCCTGTGACCAGTATTTTTTCATCTTGCAAGAGTCACAGATCCTTATTCTTATCCTATCAGTGATCCCTATTCCTCCCCATTGATGACTCAGCCAAAAATAATCTGGAGATTGTTTTGGAGGAGTGAATGTAGCCTCACTGCCATGATAACTAATAAATGCCTATAGACATGAATTTTAGTTAAAACTTTGAAAGAACCATATTCCTGTATAAACTCGTGACCACCTTCTTGTGGGAAAATAAGCATGAACCCTAAAACATTGTAGTAATCCCACTGCAGTAATTCCCAGAGTTACACTGCTTGAACGCCATAACAGAAGTTGGCTAGGCAACTCCAGGACCAACTCTGATCTTAGGTCCAAAAATGGTTGCTCTCAGAAAATCACAGACCAGTTTTCATGACATTTTAGGTAGGTGAGATTGATTATCAAAAATGAAAATATATATCATAGTTCTGGTAGCATATTCTGGTCAATTTATTTGGGTTTTTTATTGTTGTTGTTTTGGTTTTTTAATTGGAGATTTAAGGCTGAAAATATTTTCTTTCTTAATATTTCAGAGAAAGTAGGTCCCCTATATTTAGACAGTATCACAATTCTATGTAATTAATTTAGATGTCAGGGCACATATATACATTTGACTGTCCATATTGACTGTTCACACTGATGTTTTTCTTGCAAGCAAAAACAATAGGGTTTTTTTCAGTGTTTTACTTTGCTGGCAGTTTCTGCAATGTGCTTTTTATTTTTTTTAACTAGGCCCACGTGAAAACAGGCTATGCAAACTCCTTCTCCACAATAATTCCTTTGTTATCATAACTGTCAGGATATATCCACTACATAGTATATGAAATACAGTAACCCCAGAAAACTCTAAAAGAAATATATTTGTCTGCTAAAGAATTAATTCTACTCTCTGTCCCTTTTAACTACCTACATCAAGGCAACTAGTGTCAAAAGTAACCTTCATAGAAAGAACCAGAAAGTAGAACTGAAAAACTGAACTTGAAAAGATTCACAGAGGAATAAGAAAGGTCCTTAATAGACTATGGAAAATAAGCAGAAGCATTTCAAGTAATAGGAAAAAGAAACAACAAAACCAATCAGAAGAAAATCTATGCAGAGGAGCAGCCTTAAAAAATTAAATAGGAAGAAAGTTTCATATTTCAAAAAGATGACATTCAGCAAGAGTATTTATTTCCCTCTGTGATACTGGCCTTCAGAAAAAAACCCAACTAGTTTTAAAACTTGAGGAGACATTTTTATTAAGAAGAGGTAGAAAGGGAGGTAATGGAAATGTAATAGAAAGGCCAAATAGTGAGAAATCTTTGACAAGCCTTAGACTTCACAGTGAAAAGTATTGGAAACAGGCAGACAGAACTGTAAGATACTCAGCTTCAAATATAATACCTGCCCAACCTTTATTCACACATACAGAGCAGATCCAGGGAAGGTATACATCTACTGCTGGACAACAACTTCAAAATCTTTCTGCAGCTAGTGGTATTTATTGGATTTGTCTGATTACTTTGTGTATGACTAGTGAGAAAAAATATTGCTGAATTCACAGTAAAATTAGTAATCCTCATTAGGAAACCCACTCTCCATGGGATTTGTCTGTATTTAAAGCAATTTGTGGTCATGAGTTAGCCAAGTTCCACTTTTAAACAAGGAATGGGAAAACTAAAAGTTATTTTAATCTGAGGAGACAAAGAATATGAAAAATTGGCATATTCTGTATTAGTTTTCTATTGAATTTGTAAGAGAACAAGCAGCAGGTCTCCATCTGGGAAAGACTTCCTGTTACTGGGTAGAGAAGAGAGTAATTTTGAAAAGCTGTAGAATTCTCTGTTGACTGGTTCTGGTTCACAGGAGGAGATAAATGCTTTGTAAAGTTAAAAAGACACAAACCGCTTCCTTGTTTTATGAGAAAATATGCAGATTAGCAAATTAGTTGTTAAAAAGAAATTAGAAGGACTTTATGTACATCATTATTCACTACCTAACACATAGCTCTGCAAAAAAGTAGAGCTGCAACTGAACTTAATTCAGTGCTACCAGTTTGCTGGGCTTGATATTAATCAAAAACAAACAAAAAAAGGCAGCACATGAGTTTTGAGCAAAAAATTATTTCAATGAAGCATAGACTTCAAAGTAGGATTCTAGATACACCTCATTTTAGTAAACCAAAGTATTAAGTATACAAGTACTTTACAATTATTACGACAATTATACTTGCATGCCAAAAATTGCATCTCTGGAAATTTGCTTATAGGGTAACTTCTGATAAAATTACCATGATCTGAACTGTTAAACCTTCTTACAAGAATTTATCCCAATTTCCAGAGATGCAATTTTTTTTTTTAATATAGCATTTACACAAGTCACTGGAAGGGAAATATTGATAAAGAAATAGAACCTGTTTGCCAAACAAGTAACAGTTTTGTAATTTTTCTCTTGGCAGTAAAAATGGTAGTAGATAAGACAATCTTGCACTTGTCACTGCAAAGTCCCTTTGTAGAATGGGGATAAATCATTTGACTGGCAAGGGATTCTGGAAAGGAGCTATGGAAGACCTCTCATCCAACCCTCACTCAAGTCACCACTAATTCAGAGCAGCTTGCTCAGGACATTCCAATAAGTTTTGGGGTTTTTCTCCAAGAACTGAGTTTCTAACCAAGGTGAAAGGTTCCTCAATGTCTTTAGGCAATGTTTACCAGCTTTTAAATGTACTCATTGTGTAGGAAAAAAAAATAATTCCTACTATTACTTGAAGTTTGCCAAATTGTATCTAACTTTTGTCTGTTGCCTCCTATCCTACCACAATGCACCCTAGAAATATCTGGCTCTGTCTTTTCTACCTTGAATATGAATTGGAAAGCAATAAGATTTTGGTCTTCTTTCCTCAAAATTAAATAAATCCAGTTCCCTCAGCCTCTATTCTCATGTCCTGTGGTAAAATTCCTGATCTTGTGGTGGCTTTCTGTCAGGCTTGCTCCAAGTTGTCAGTGTTTTCCTTGTACTGTTTTTTTTTATTCGTTACTCTCATTAGAAATAAAAGAGCTTCTTGCACCAAAGGGTTTATTAATGTTATCACAGAAGTATTTCAGCAATAAATTACAAAGAATTCTAGGTTTGTTAATAAAAAGTATCTTCACAAGATAAGTGATTCACTAAGGGAAGAAGAGAGTGAAAAAAAAATCCTCAGTGAGTGGATTTCTAATTTTATTTTTAGTTTTAATGTTATGAGGCTGTAGTAGAACTATGACATTTATACTGACTGAGAACTTAACCCTGAGACAGATCTAATGTGAATCAGAGGACTACTTTTCAAAGCTAGAAAAGAATCTGGTAGCCAAGCAACCTATTCATTTTACACTACAGAAGGAATTTGTGGCCTTTTGCAGGATGCATCCATCATAGCCCTGTTACATATGCTTTAGTTCCAAATTTTTTTTTCTTTTTGTTTTCTTTTTTTCTTTTTTTCTTTTTTTTCTTTTTTTATTTTTTCTTTTTCCTGGAAACTAAACCATCACAACATCTAATTACAGAGATTCCAGTCTAAACTGAATCTCAAATACTGCTTGAACAGAAACTGTAAATGAACCTAACAAAAACCACAAGCAATGTTTGCAGTGAAGTTGCTGATCAAATATTTTAGGGAAACAAATATGATTTTATGATCATCTTAGTGAAGAAATATAATTTGATGACCTTATTTTAAAATAGTCAATCAGTAACAAAAAAACTAAATAAAATTTTGACAAATTAAAAAAGAAATTATATAAACCATTATATATTTCCTTTAGGAAAAAAATATAGTCATTCATTGTCATAGAACATGTTACTGTCACCCTTAGATGTACAAAACATTCTTAGTTTCTCCCTGTAAGGGAATTAAGGCAGGCCTGACAAGTTCTAGATTTGGGGTACAGAAGTAATAAATACAAATGAGCAGCAAAAACATTTGGGTCAGGACAAAATTAAGTCCAGTAAATTCAGTAATATTGGTCTAAAATTGATATTGGGGCATTAATATTGGTTACCAGGCAGGCGAGCGGGAAGCAGGGCGGGGCTGCTTCTCTGGACCAGAGACTCAGGCAAGCCCCAGATGGGCTGGGGGAATCCAAGTTCCCCAAGGAGACTCTCCTGACCTATCACTGAGCCCCAGATACACAATCTGGGCTTAGTTAGCAGCCATTTCAACCCACCTCTGCCCCCACACTGTGCTGCTTCTCTCCTTTGTGTGCAAGATGCTGGGACAGCACCTTCAGTGGTGAACCACCACCATATGGATCTGAAACCATACAAAGCATGAAAGCCTGTGGTTGCTAAATGGAGCTATGGAGGTAGGAGGTGTTGGGTCATAATGTGGAGAATTACTGTATAAAGCAGTACTCTTCTGATGATCTGTGAAGAGAGAGAGAAAAAAAAGACGTTTCTGAAGATGAAAAATGCACAACAGCCAAAAAATTAATTTTTATTTTCAACAAATTAAAATTAAATTTTAACATTTGTTATTTTGTTATTTCTCAAAGCCTTTTCTACTGGACATGATGGAAGAATTTTATAGTATGCCTTCTTACTTTTGGTGGCCAGCTTGAGGAAAGAACTAATCACTTACTCTCTTCTTGAGAAAAATAAAAGACATGTAACAGTCTTATGGTAGTCTGAAATTTCACAATTCTCTTTGAAATTTTACATAAAGGAATAGTTTAAAATCACTTTTTAAATGTGATTTCAGAAGATAGGCTCCTGAAAGTGGACATGTCTTCAAGGTTGTCCAAAGGCACTATTAAAAAGCACATGCAGGGAAGGCCATCTGTTCCCAACAGCAGCACTTCCATCACGTGCCCTCCTTGCAAGCATTCACACACAGAATTGCCATTCTGACTACCCCTCAAAGAAAGAAATATTACCTTTTAAAATTGTAACTATCACTAAAAGATTATGGGGTCCTCACAGCAATTGCAAGCAATTTGCAATTGCTCTAGATCAGAGAGGTAGATCTTCTTTTTGATCCAGGGTTTGGCCCTTTCTCTGTACCTGGCAGAAAATTACTTATTCCAGAGGACAGTATATAATATGTCTCTAAATAGCAGACTGAGAATTCCAGCCAAAAGGATATTGAAGAGACAAGTTGACCTCATCCCCACATCACTCAGTGATCTTTCAATATATGTGAAATCATGAAGCTCATGTTTTGAGGAGCCTATTCCTGTTTCCACATGAAGTGCCTAAAGAATGCCTATGTCCTCTAGCTGGAAAATGACCCTCATTCTTTTGGACTTTGAAGTACCATTATGAATATTATGAACTAGACTGCTCCATTCTTGTTTAACCAGTGTGTTTCTGGCAAAACAGAGGCACAGCCACAAAACATATATAAAAATGAATCTATCTACCACATGCAGCACTAACCAGCACATAAAGCTTCAGTCCAACATAGATAACAGATGTCTTGATATGGGAATTTCAGAGTATTTAAAAAGTGTTCAGTTTATAAGAGAGATATTCAGGTTATTAAAAGAATCTCATTAAGTGTCAAAGTAATTTTGAATTCTGGATTTAAGTGTATATAAATTAAAAACAAAAAACAAAAAACCAAAAAAAAAAAACCAAAAAAAAAAAAAAAAAAAAAAAAAAAAAAAAAAAAAAAAAAAAAAAAAAAAAAAAAAAAAAAAAAAAAAAAAAAAAAAAAAAAAAAACAAAAAAAAAAAAAAAAAAAAAAAAAACAAAAAACAAAACAAAAAAAACCAAAAAAACAAAAAAAAAACCAAAAAAAAACCCAAAAAAACCACCCCACAACTACCAACCAGAACCTAAGAACCTAAATTCTTATTTTGTAGGGATACAGGTCAAAGAACTAGATCATTTTCTAACATCTAGTCTGTATCTATTGCAAAAATTTCTAAGGGTTGTGGAACAGTACAGAGAAGAGACACAGAGTGACAAGATTCAGTTGTTTTCCCTGAATATCACCTTCTGTTAGAGACAAAATAGCAGACACTGTGGGTCACTGCTGTGAAAAATCTCAAAATATAAATTTACATACTTTATTGTTTTTGTTTTAAGCTTTCCTCAAAAGCTTTCTAGAAAGAACCATCATCTTTTTTGATATTTAAGTAGTTATTTACCCTATGTAAATAACTATCCACTAACTATCCACTTTCCATTATTTGGAAATTAATTTCAGTACCTAAATTTCAGCAACTTAAAACCAAACTTTTCCTTTCATAACTATTCCTCAGATAATCCCCAAAGCCCTTTCTAGCTCCAGTTAAGCACTGTGTGACAGAAACACACCCAAACAATCTTGATGAACTCTCAATAGCTTCTGTATTACAAGAAACTCTTCATCTGATACATACTAAAATTACACTTATCTTTTTCCTTAACATATCATCTTGGTTTCTCATTCATTCTGTCATTGCCTCATACTTCTTAAGAGTCTGTTCTCCTATAGTTATTTCTGTCCTTAAAGACTAATAACAGGAACAACACAACCTTGGGCCTTTGCCCTAGAGAATATAATTATATTTCTATTACTGTACCCTCCAGGTGACCCTATTCTGCTGTATGTTATTCTGATCCTCCTCTCTACTGAGGAACACTCAGAGCTTTGTGTTATAAATAATACTCTCTTACTTTGTGCTCCAAGGTCCTTAATGAAATTAAATATTAAATTAAAACTCTCTTCAGATTCATCTCTTCATTTTCAAATAATTGCAAAGCTGCTTTTGAAGATTTCATCCAAGGATGTAAACAAGTATTGCTTTGGCACACATTAATTTCAAGAACTACAAAAGATTGTGGCATTTTAGAGTAACACCATAAATGCTGCAGAAAAAAAAAATGCATTATTGGAAACATACTTTTTAGAGACATATCAAGTTAGCATTATAACAGTCACATTTAAATACAGAAATTAAGGGGGTAGGCATATGTGGGAGACAAAATACCTTGGAATTTTGTGACAAGACCTTCACACAACCAAAAGGACAGAGAAATGCTGAGGTGTCACCCATGAGAAAAGAAAAACTATTATAATTGTTTTAATTTTTACTACTACCACAAGGACCCACTAGGGTTTTTTCTGGCAGAGGTCTCATATTCCAAGACACTCAAGCCCCAATTATATCCCTTTGTGCAAGCACTAAGTTGAAGGGACCTTGCCTAAGGCACAAAATTCATCTCTAAGGTCACTCCTAGAGGTGCTGAAATACGAGAGCAATCATTCCCTAGTTGCTTCACTCTACCACAAGATACTGACCCCAGTAATAAGAGCACAAGGGATTTCCAGCTTCCCTGATTAGTACACACCGAGTGCTGTTCCCCTTCCAGTCTGGCAGCGCCACATCCTCCCACGTCCTTGTGCAACTCACAGCCACATAAATATTTTATTAACAAGGAATATACACTTGTATGTCCCTGGGATGTAGGCACTGCTTCCCTGCCCTAAGTAAACCTCTTCCCCATGTGATAGAACTTGAAGTTTTGTCAGCTGAAGTCAGAGGAAAGAAAATAATTATGAAAGAACCCTGCACCACTTTTAGAAACACAGAATAGTCTCTCTTCTGTTGAAGCTAACAAGAGAACCAGCAGCAGCTCCAGAGTCCCTGAGGTGGAGTGAGCTCCTCCCAGCTAGAGATTTTTTCCACCCCACCTTTGAAGTTGACACAGTTTAGACATTATCTTTAATGTAAAAAAATCAGTTATTAACTTACCACAATTTAACCCATTACCAATGAAAGAACAAAAAACCCAGCCTCACAATTTCCTCCTCAAAAAAAAAAAAAAAAAGGGGGGGGGGAGGGGACAGGACAATTAAATAGCTTCTTGGACACATCAATTAAAGGATGAAATGCTTGACATTTAAGAGCCATCTGGACACAATCCTGTGCAACATGTTTTAGGATGACTCTGCTTGAGCACAGAGGTTGGAGAAGAGGATGCACTGTGGTCCTTTCTAACCCAACCCACCCTGTGATTCTGTGAAATCCAGATTTTTCTCTCAAGATGGCAGACATGGGTCTTTCTCTACAGAGAGATCACAGTATTTCTGATAAACCTTAATCTTTAGTTATGATTTCATTCCATGTGCTCTGAAGAGCAGCTTGTTAAAAGAAAAGTTAAAAATAACTGAACTCTGCATTATGTCCTTATCGTCTATTAATACCAACTCTCTCATGAAAACGTTTCTTCCCATTGCAATCAGACTAAAAGAGAGATTGACGTGTCTTGCATTCCATTTAGTGTGTATAATCAGTATAGTATTAAATTGATAAGTCATTCTATTAGGCACAGAAAAATTCTAGTGATGATTTTTGAAATATAAATAACTAGCACAGTGAAGACAAATTTTCAAGGAGTTTCAAATGATACAAAGTAATTTTTATATACCTTAATAAAAATATGTTTGCAAGTGAAAACTGCTGGATCCTATATCTATCCTATATCATCCTTTGTCTCCTATATCACAACAGACAAAGAAATGGACATATGATTCAGGAGCAATGTTTTTCTGTCTCTCCCTCTTCTAATTCCTGTCTTGGATAAACCATATGAAGGGACTATAAAGATGATGACCACAGAAATACACAGTTATATTTATGCAAGGACAACTGATCAAGTAAGTAACCAGTTGTTTAAAGAGAAATAAAAGTGAGTATACACATAGCAAAACTAAAGTGAAGAAAATGACAACACTGAAGACAGATAAGCCTGAGACTCAATAGCAGTCTACCACTACAAAAAAACCCAAAAGGCAAAACATAGATAAGGAAAGCAGGAGGTGGGGAAACTCATACCTAGATACAAGAATTTAATCACAGATGTAGATCCTGAGAGGAAGAAAAACTAGAACATGAATTAATCTAATGGGTTCATTTTAAATGCATAGTAACAGGAAAAAAGGACTTAGGAAAAGGAAGAATTCAGACATAGATATTGTGCATATAGTAACTATTACAATTCTGAAAACTTTCTTGTTTCTACTATCATCTCAGAAGTGTCCATTAACTTTATATTTAGACCACAAGATACAACAAAAATCAAAACAGGAGACTGGAAGGAAAATGGAGAGCATTGCCTTGCCATAAAAGATTAAAATATTTGAACAGAAATCATAATTTCAGTACCTTATCTCTCACAGCACAAGGTTTAGAAAACTTTCAGGAAGACATTTTCCAGCTGTCATCACTGGCAGATCAGAGAAAATACCACCCACTTCCACACAAATATATTTCAACTGAGTAAATTAAACTGCAACACACTCAATAAGATGTATCCATTCTATGTATGCATTTCAAGATAAAAATAATGGATATGCACTATCATTAATCTGAAAAGAGATCAGTCATTAGACAAGATTAGACAGCTAAATTATATTGAAACATAGAACAGATATATGGTGGTGTAAGTCTGTAATTCTAGAAGTGTGGATAAGATCTGTTCATATCTAAAGAAGTTGCAGGACAAATTTTTAAGAACATTGCCTTTCTATTTTTGGCCCTTTTCTTTTTTAAAGAAAAGATAAATTATAATTTTCTTCTCCAAACTCTCATACCGTAAGAGGACAAAAGAACACGATGGTAAAGACTGAAGTGAGAATGCACTCCGTTTTCAGGGTGTCTGATGTATGACTCAGACAAGGGGCTGACTCTTGCCTGTACCTTTCTCTCACTCCTCATGCACTGCTGTAAATTGCTAATGTCAAATGAATCAGGGAAAGCTTTTGAATGCCTAAATAAAGATAGGGGGAACAGAGATAGGTCAAAGAGCCAAGTGTCAATCTGAAGCTAAATCTTTCCATGTTCACCATTTATGTTTTGAGTGCAGACCACCTTTAGCTTTACATAACTGTAAATGCAGCTGTTCAGATCCACCTTTGGCTTCTGATTGCTAGAGGGCATCCTTGAAGTGCTGGCAGTGCTACTGGTGGTAATACTTCTTCACAACAACTTTTGAGTGAAACAAAATAAGGCTGATGCATCAATTGCACTTTTTCAGTGAGTCAGTACAAATTCTCTTGTGATTCCAACTGGTCATTAAATGAAGACTAAATCAATGAAACATCTACAAAACTTACTGGCACCAACAGGAGTCCCAGCAACTTCGCTGCATACGAATCGTCCCAGAGAAGATAATTTAGGTCACTAGATTACGAAACCAGACATCTAGAGACATATAGCCTCTATTTCTGGGTCTTGCACTGACTCATAGCCTGACAGCAGGTAGGTTGCAATTGCCTCATTGTGCCCTGAAAACAGAGAAAACTTATTTCTCCAGCCTCCAAAACCTCTCTGAAAAAGAATGAGCACCACAAATTAAATTTTTGAAGTACAGTGGTCCAATATTTCTGGCTGAGTAATTTAACTCAGAAGAGCAAAGTTAGAGTAGATATTCCTTTTACAATAATATAATTAGAAACATCATTGGAAAGAGAAACTAGAGATGAAATTAAATAGTATTTCTTGATTAAAATAAATGTATAAATCTGCCTAAATTGAATTTACATGTCAAGTATAGTAAACGTAATTTTTTTTCCCCTAAGAGTATTTCTTTCCAAACTTCTCTCTCCTCTTTTTTGCATTCCTGCTGTTTCAAAATGGCTTTAGATTTTAGAGGTTTCATTGTAGTTACTTCAAAATTTTCTGACCAGACCAACCTGAGTGGCTTCTTTAAAAAATAAATGAACATATGGGCCTGTTCCTCACCAGCTTTTGTTTGTATATTGAAATCTCAGCTCTTTGGGGGACAAAATTATCACTACGTGTGGTGCAGACATGCAAATAGTTATGAACACAGAATATGACTCACTAGTTAAGTAGAGCTGACATTATACTTTCATTAAAAAGATATGAGGAATCACTGGATGACCTTAACTAATTTGTTTGGGTTTGGGTTTGGGTTTGGGTTTGGGTTTGGGTTTGGTTGATTTTCCTTTGTCTTGTTTTGTTTCATTTTGTTGGTGTTTTTTAAGGAAGGAAAAAAGATATAACTGATTTCTTACACATTACATTAGATTAAAAATTAAAGCATTAAGCAGAAAACATAATTCAGGAAGTGAAAATAAAAAGTTGAATTCTTACCTGTAAACTCACTGCTTTTTTTACAGGTATTGATTTTATTCTGGTTTTGATTGTGTGTGTGTCTGATATAATTTTTAATGATATTCAAGTTATAGGATTTGCAGAGAAAAGGCTTTCTGATCAATATGCCTGGAAATGATGGCTTATATTGATGTCAGTTAAATATCTGATCTCCAAACACACTCAGATTTCAAAAGTCTAAGTTCAGATTCAGCTTCTACAGGACTGAATTGATGGATCTCTTTGGCAGCACCTCCAATTCCGTTTCATGAGCCAATGTAAGAAATGAGATAATTTTGATTACGTGCAAGAAGAGAGAAGTTTGACAAAGACACTTAATGGAACTAGCAAAATAGAAATGGTCTGGTATAACTTGCTAAAAATAAACCTAACATTAATAAAAGTGAAAATAATCAGAAGATTCACACACATAATTTTAATATTTATTAAAATCCCCTGGCAACATATTAACTCTCTTTTTTAAATTTTAGTAATAGCTTGTCTTGATTGAAAGATGTAAGAACTTTTCTAACAGACTGAAAGGTTTAACAGTTCTGTTACAATTCAGAAAAACATCTATCTAACCCATGCTGAACTCTCGTGTCTGCCTCACTGACTGGAGAGCAAGAGTGAAGCCCTGGTGCTCTGTGCTAAACCTTGAAGTTCAAAGATCTTCTGTGCTTTGCTGCTGTTTCCATAAAAAGAAGAGAGGCTGATATTTTCCCTCTTGGTGTCTATTCTGATGGATGTGATGTCACCACTCATTCAAAAGGAGCAGAAAGGCAGTGAAGCAAAAATTAAGCACTTCTGGGGCTTTGATTTCATCGTTAATTTTGTTCTCAAAAATCCAAATTTTTCTTTTTCCCTTAACTGACAGAAACTGAAATACCCTCTGTGGCCTGCGATATAAGGTTCTCCCCAAAAATAAACATTAGCCCAGTAAAAACACATTCCCTCCCTTTGACAAGATCTCCCATGAAGAACATCTTGACATGTTCCTTGGATTGAGAGATACAGGATCTTTTTCAGCACTAAGGGAATAGCAATGAATTCTTTTCCAGGTAAATTTTTACTATCTCACTTAAAAGATGGCAGATGGAGAGCAATATAGCATTTGTAATGAGCACAGTCCTATAGTGTTTGCCTTTCTAGTGAGCGAGCCTCCAAAATCTCTCCATTCCAGGAAATGACCTGCACACTAGCCAATTGCAAAAGACTTTTGTGAGGAGAAGGCCCAGGCATGCATCACTGAGGATCACAGAATCAAGTCTTTGAGACTTGCAGCTTTGCTATCATTTGCACACTGGAAAACTTATCTTTAAACCTACCTCTGATGCTTCAAAATCACCATCTACAGTGGCAGACAGCTACACAGCTTCTTTTCATAGCTTGTCTCTTACTTCTCCTCTGTTTGTTTTTTGTGTTTGTTTTGTTTTAAATGTTCTTCTGTAAATTAGAACATCTTTGATGTCAGACTCTGCAACCTACCAAGCCTTTAAATCTTAAAAATCAATAGCACTTTGTTACATGTTACCTAATGCCATCTTTGGGCAGAGATTCCAGTTCTCTACACCAAAGTTTCATTGCATATTGTTGAAAGTCTGGGAGCATTTTTACTCCACTGCAGGTAAGATGCTGTGATGGTTAAACATGCTAGACCAAGTTCCATCAACTATTTTAAATTTACCTCCTGGTACAAAGCAGAATGGGATAAAAGGATGGTCAGTGATTTCTGTTACAAAATGCAGAAACTGCTGAGTAAAATGTCTGCTTAAATTTTTTATTATTTCTCCTCTTGCCTTTCATTTCTTCTCAACCGACACTATCATCATTTTACTGAAGTTCTGTTTTAAAATGGATTTTAAAAGGAACCTCAGGAAGGTTCTGCAGGAGTGATATTTCACTAAAAGGCTGGAGATATCTGTCATTGGAAGGAATGTTTTCTGAAAGGTCCAATCAGTCTGGTTGGCTGCTCTGGATGAGTACAACTCACTTCCATGTCAGTACCAACAGAAAAGTCCCATGGGAGCTGAGAGCTTCTGCCCTCCAGGAACTCCTGTTATCTTCCACAGCACTGCGATCATTAGTCCCTTCTGTGTAACCTATAACAGAAGCCAAAACTAAGGGAGGTAAAAGCCTGTATAACAGCAATCCTTTGAACATGTGAAGTATCTCCCCAGCAGCCTGATGGCAGGGCCCTGCTTTGTTGGGCTGTCAGACAGCCCAGGAATGTGAGAACAAGGTTTGCTCCAAAGGTAAAGAATACTGAGAGACAGTAGTCAGAGTTGGCACCAAGACTTCATGCTGATGTGGGCTGAAATAAGCAGTAGAGTCCAAGTTAGACCTCTCCAAGCTGTTACTGACCCCTAGGCCTTTCCTTGAAGTAAGTCAGAGTTTCAAGGCATCCGCTCTGTTACTGAGAGGCACAGACTGTCTTACACGGCTGATTAATGTTCCACTTGAAGACACTGGAAGGTTTCAACTTTGTAACATGCCTCACCAAGCACCTGAGAGGTGATTAAGCAGTACTGGCACACAATCTGTCTTACCGATTAATTACACTGGCACACCTAGAACTTGATTGTTCCCTTCAATTGTTATTTCTCTCAATACCTTGTCACTTCTGGGTGTGTGATATACAACAACATTACTTCATAAAGTGGGTGCACTGTTTGTCATGTGAACATCATAAACTACATATATCAGCACTGCTCATAAGAGAAAACATAGAAGTGAAATGTTTTTTTAAGCTTCATCATTTCTTGCAGCTTCCTTACCTGACAGCTACTATTATTTTATAAGGGAGTCAGATGGCAGATAGAAACTTACATTTATATTATTTGTGATGGCAATAGGCTTCAGTCCTTTCCACATCACTTTGTCATTCTCAATTCACATTGCCATTTCTCAAACATTAGATATTTTATTACACGAAAAATCCTCCAATGATATATGGGTAGAGCACCCAGACAAGTCAATGCTCTGCCCACTCAGTTTCTCAGAGAAAAATTGTGGGTGAGACCTTGAAAAGATGTCATGACAACAGTGCCCCAACTGGTCTTTTAAGAGTTAATATAAAGACACCACCAAGCACTCACCCCTTGGAAATCTTATGTTGTTCGGGAGTCTCTAATGCCAGCCTCCTTCAGCAAAAAGTACCCTTACCCTAATTTTGTGACCTCAACAGATTTTTTTTGCCTTCATGTTGACAGGAAAAAAAAAAAAAAAACCAAAAAAAACCTAGGTTTCTTGTACATTAGAAAGTAACTTTGTGAAACTTCTGAACTGCTGGCTTTATGACCAGGAATCTCTTTCTGTGTGTCTAAAGTAGATGCCATGTATAAAGTCTTGGACTTTACCAGGCATTTTGTGAATGTAATTTAAAAATCAATATGAGCTTTAGAACGATAACTCAGTTATCATTAAATTGCTGATTTTTCTTGTCTATTTTATACAAGATTGATCACCATAATTTTTTATGCTTAGATTAGTGAGATAGAGCAAATTACTTTTTATTGTAATGGGCAGTCCATATGGTTCATTTTACTTGCATCTCCAATAGTTGAATTACGCACCTGCTCTTCAGCTAAACCTAAAATCTTGGCAATCCTTTCAAGTGTGTTTCTCAAGGAAAAAAGTATTATTGTGCAAATACTTCAAGGTGGGGATGGAACCCATTCATCCTTTCTGCTCCTTTCAGCAATCAGCACCAACTGCAGACTCAGAGTCTCAAATGCATATACAAGTTTGTCTACCTTGAATACTATCTCTGTGCACAGTTGTCTAATGTGGCAGTATAAGCTCCAGCACACAAATTCCTGGTCACCAGGCTGGGAGGCTAGCTGGATGAGGAAGGGGAAGCAGAGTGAGGAATCACCCTGAGCTGCTGCTCAGAACACCTTGTGCAGGAACAGTCCTCAAAACTCCTTGGAGGGTCCAGGGGTCCCCACTGCAAGTGAGCTCTGCAGCTTTGCTCTGGGGGTTGTAATTTCTCAGGGCTAAGTCCCAGGATAATTCTAAGGATCAGGAAGCAAGCAAGAGACTTGCAGCTAAAAAAATGGGGCACATATTCTAACATTTATGAATTATTAGCTGAGTAATGCAACACCATAAGGAACATAATACTGTATTGTTCTGAAATTGTCTTTCTTGTACTGCTGTTGATAAAAACAGTCTAAGAATCCTTGTGATTTTCTTCTGTAAAAGAGATCCAAGGCAATCCAAAACATTGCTTATTCTGAATGGCAACCCCAAATTTTAGTGAGATTAAAATACAATGCTGCATCCCTGGTTTTGAGTCCCATGGAGAGCTGAAATAGCTTCCAGTTGCATCTGTTACTAGTGAGACATGAAATAGTTTTTGGCTTTAATTCATTCAATTTTCTTTCAATACATTGATTTCTCTAAAGTCTCCAAACACCAGAGTTACCACAATTACACTTTCCACTTAGAAATCTTGCTTTCAGTGAATTTAAGAGTTCTGATGGGGACATCAGATGTTGCTGTGCTATTGCTGCCAAACAATAGTCTTTGTCCAAACAGGCTGCCAAATACCCAGAAAAACCAAGAAAATGGCTACTATAAATGTTTAAAAAAATTTACATAGTACACAAAAGAATCCAGCCTTTCTAGTCTAATCTGGTTCATGTACAGTTGGTCCATGGATATTCTAGATGAATCAATAATTTTTAATGTACCTTCATTGCAGGTAATCTCAGTATATTCACAAAGCACAGATACATATATCTGTATCTGAGAATCCTTTCCCACAGCTCAGTTTCCCAGCCTACTCTGTTCTTGCTCTGATCAGAAAAAAAATCTCTAAGAGAAATCAAGACAAAACCAAGGAAAATAAAAATTAAAATTCCAGTCATTAAAATGCTCACTCCCTAATGTGCACCTTTATTACCTAACACTTTAGTGTTTAATGTTTTGAACATATGCATATTCTGTATTGCTGCTGAGATCAGTATGATCCCAATTTATATCAAGTATCTATTGATATTCTTAAACATACTCTTTTTCATTCTATGTCACTTTATGCTCCTTCAAGGACTGAATACACAGGTGCTGAACATTTATTTCAGATTTCAGATAATTTTTTTTTTTCCTTGGGATACAGAGACCAGATTTTGAAAGCGCTAAATTTTCATGTCTCAGATGCAGCCATTTCCAATAATAGCACTTTTGAAGAAGTTCAGCAATGCAACAATGTTTATGCCTCATGAAGTTTGTGTTCGCAGTCTCATAATACCTTTGGGGAAAAAAAAAAAAAAAAAACAAAAAAAAAACAAAACAAAACAAAACAAACAGCTCTATGACATTACCTAAAAAAGAAAATAGTATAGAGTATTCTCTTAGAACTAAAGAGGGTTACCAAAATTTCTACAAAAACAACCCTTCATCAAGCAAGTACAGTATGACCATACTTACAGTAAGTTTTCTGTCAGTATTTGAAGTGAAGTAATTTAGATAATTCACTCCCCCTTTTATTTTTACCAATAAAATTGGACACCTGCCAGCAAAGCATCCATCCAAATTACATTAAAAGGATTTCACATGCAATAAGGTTTTGAATGTTAAACATCACCAAAATTCCGGCAGTGACAGTACAGTATCTATGTAAAAAGAACAGAAAACATTAATAACTGCTACGAGTATAACTAAGAATTTAGAAATAGACTATCACAATTGGAAAAGGACCTGAATTTAGTTTTTGATAAGGTAGCATGTTAAATTAGTATTAAATCCAAGGCACAGATTATTTTGACAATTTTTGTTTTCGTATTTACACAATTTTTAGAAGTGTGGAAGGGTTTGCAAGCATGGTATTGGTTTAAGGTTTAAGGTGCTTTAAAACATTATATTATTAATATTATCTTTATATTATTAATATTACCTTTATTTGACATGTCAATTTCTTTTTCTCCCTTGAAATTTCAAGAGACAATGAGATTTAGTTTTAACTTCTATACTGAATAAGCCATTACTATTTTTAGTACAGGCGCCTACTAGAGGTCAGAGTGAAATATTTCATTTGGGCTAACATAATTACATTGGGCTGCTAACTTATCACAGTGCTCATGGGAGTCCAAGTTTACCATCAGACCCAAGTTAGAAGAAAATAGATATTAATTTGTAAGACATCTAACAGCAACCAATAAGCAACCAGTCCTGTTAATGCCTCTCAGTAATCAATTTCCATTTTAATCAGATTTACTATCCTGGAAGATTGACACATTAATTACTAAGTTGTCAAAACATTTATGCCATCCCCTGCTGAAGAACTCTCGTGAAGCCATGCCACATCCCACCCATTCAATCACAGCACTGGAAACTGATCCATGATCATCAGGGTCATCTCCTGACTGCACCTTGTGATGCTGTCACAGCTCATCCCTGATGACAAATATACAGCCCCTTGTAAAACCAGCATCCTACCCATGAGCAAACAAATCCAAGAGCTACTGTGTCAGCACTAGGCATGGTTCCCACACATGGATGCTTCTACTTCCTCCAGAGCTTCTTTTGCTGACAGGCTGATAGGACAGCACATTTTCTCAATGCCCTCCAGTTGTTGCTGTACCCCACACATGAGTTATTAAATTCACAATTCTTTACAAATTTTAGTGCTTACAATGCAGACATTAAAGCTGTTTTCCTACTGAACTGGAAAGAGAGTGCACAGTCAAAAATATTTTCAAATAGAATAGACTTCCTTATTGTACCTATCAAGCAATAGACTACTCTTATGCTCCAGAGATCATATTTTCTCTTAGTTAGAATTTTCAATAAACACTTAGAAATCCTTCCTGAGTTGTGGAAGAAACTCCTATCACAACTTCTGTTGGAGTCTCAAAACAGATTTTTTCTTTATTCAAATCCAAACAGTGATAATGAAACAGACATCACTTTTAAAAGGGGTTTAACACCTCAGCAGGCTCACAAAAAGGTTGCTTAATTTCATCTTAATAAAATGTAGTGTACAAGCTTTGAAATACAGGCCTTGATTCAGGATTCAGAATTCCTCCAAAGACCAAAAGTAGGCAGAAAGCCATCCTTGTCTTCTAGGGCTGCAGAGCAGCAACACTAGCACTGAATAATGCACCGTTGTCCCATTTGAGATGGTTTCTCACTCAGAAAGGAAGCAGGTGGCAGGTGAAAGAAAAGGGGAAAAAACTGATGCACATAATGACCTTATTGAGTCCTTAAATCTACATATTCTCTCAAGTAACACAGCTATTTCCCAAATTAATCAAAAAAAAAGTAGCAAATAACAGTAGCATGAGGAAAATCAGAAAATCAGTTTGTGATGACTACATAAAATTTTGCAAGTTTTATGTGAATTGCTCAGAACTTGGGAAAAATATGACATGAGATGCTTGAAACTGAAACTAAATAAATTACACTGGCAGGAGCTGGAAAGTTCAAAGTGGACATTAAGGAATCCTAAGGCAGATTCCTTCAGCTGCAATAAGTGATCTGAATTAAATTTTTAAGCATGGGTCATTCTTGATTTTACTGATGTGAATTTTGGATACAGAGACAACCTTGAACACCATATACTAATTTCCAGTTGCTATGAGAATTTTCCCAACTTGTAAATAATTGCACAAATATTTACAGTTAAGCTCAACCTCAGGTTGTTTATCAATAGGTGCAATTCTTAAAATGAAAATAAAATTTAAAAAAAAAAAAAAAATCAGAGTTGCCCATAACATTCATTCAGTTTTTCAATCATTCATTTTCAGCCATTGCAGAATGTCTTCCTGAAGTACTAAGGCTCAAACATCTCAGTCCCAAACATCACCTGCACAAACAAGAGGACCTCAGGCATGAAGTTACATTCTGTACATAACAGAGATTCCTTGTTTTAAAATACATATAGAACTTTCAGGAAAAAAAGCTGTATTTTTTTTTGTCAACACAGTCTAGAATTTATAATAAGTACAAATGCAGTTTCCTAAGTTACTAGAAACTTGGATTCCCTCTCTTAATTACAGCTACAGTTGCTGAGGAACTTGTACCCATAGGAATATACAGTTGATGTACAGATATCTTATTGAGCCCACATTTTCCTCCATTTCTTTTCTTATAAACATTCACATGGTAGCTTCTGTACAATTGAATTTAGATGAGTGTGATTATGACATTAATTATGAAAGGTAAGTCATCAGTTTTCAGGTCTAATCTACAGTAAATTGGCTGCATCACTTAAAATTAAAAACTACTGTGAATTGATGCAATAATTATAAGACTTCTTTTATGAGAGGCCTGAAATTACTTGTGCTAGAACATACTGACTTCTACATACAGTAGATCTGTAACACCTCAAAAGTATTGTTACAACTGGTCTTTCAAAGAGTCATAGTCATAATACCATTTAAATGGAAATGAGATGAAAGCAAATTAATACTAAACGTCATGTAACAAATAAATTCTGAGATCCCCATGGCAAATTCCATGACATTAAGCATGAATTCTGTGACAAAATACTTAAGTATTACTTTCATTGTAGCAATTCAATATATTTAGAATTGTGACCATATTGCTTCCGCAAAATATTTCAATGAAAATTAAGGCTAGAGGATAATTTTACAGTCTGTAATTTCTGAGAGTCGAATAGAATTAATAGCAAAAAAGCAATACAACTGGATCAGTGTAAGATGATCTTAGGTTACACACTAGCAGATTCATAACATCTAATTCTGGGGAAAAAAAATAGACAAAATAAAACAGATTCTTGTCTCTCTATCCTCCCTCAGGTCTGAGTAACATTATTCCCCTTGGAGTCCTGCCTGGAATTGTGGGAAGTGGTGGATGAATCATATCTTACTGATTTTTCTACATAACCTTCTGACTTTATCAAAAATGCTTCATGCATTGCTCACACAAGTGGACACTTATTTTAGAGGTTAAGACAATACCAGAGATTGTTTCTCCCTGCTCTGCCTGAAGTGCTCCAGTGAACCTGCTCAGTCCCTTTGACCCCTGTGTCCCACTGGAAACTATTGAGAATGAAGTCCCTTCTAGAGTAAACCTTCCTCTGGCTACATGACAGGAGACTCTACCCATGGACAATGTCTAATTCTGGACATCCAACCTCATATCCAGCTGCAGTAGGACATATTCTGTTTTCCCAAATCCCCATGTTATCTAGTTGATATTTCTTTTTTCACTATTTTCATTCCCCCAAAGCCAAAATTTCTCCATCTTTGTAGCCTCTTTCATAAAGGGTAAAAGACTCAGCTTGCACTTCATCCATTCAGTCCTCAAGTATTTTAATATTCTAAACTTAAGAGAAATGGTTTATGCATATGATTTACAACTTCTACAGAAATTCTCTTCCCATTTTACAATTCGTGACTGATATTTCCTTTATGTAATTACATAAAATAGAGTAACTCCAACTTTTTCATTATTTTTTCGAGGTCTACTTTAAACTGACAGTCCTGTCATCTAGTTTTAAACAACTTACATTCAAGCCTAATATTTGCTTAATATGTCACACACTCTTGAAAACCAT
This sequence comes from Rhadina sibilatrix, assembly GCA_013400275.1. Taxonomy (NCBI): domain Eukaryota; kingdom Metazoa; phylum Chordata; class Aves; order Passeriformes; family Phylloscopidae; genus Rhadina; species Rhadina sibilatrix. The sequence goes on along the minus strand of VWYO01027582.1, from coordinate 121,350 downwards.
TATTAATGAACTAGAACTTTGTTTTTTTCAATCCTTCTACAAATTCTGGAATGAATTCAAGAAGGGGATTGCCGATTAAAGTAAGTGCAACTTATCTGGTTTTCCATTTTTTTTTTTTTTCTGCAGTTCTTAAATCTTAGATTTATGGCACTTAATACAAGAACCATCTTGATTTTCCTTGATATACATTTCTTGTACACATCTGGCCTCATTTGTTTTCCAACATGTTTGTGCTCTTGCTAGACTAGTAACATTTACAGTTCAAAACAATAATTACAACTACTCTGCCCACTTTGGCAGTTACAAGGAAATACTGGTTTTGATATTTAAAAAGCATTCTTAAATATTTTTTAAGCATTATTCATAGTTTAAATTCATTATTCATAGTATTCATTCACTCTTTAAATTAGGTATAAAATTATTGGCCTCTTTTGTTTTCAGCTTTAGATAAGCAGCTCTTTGAAATTCCAAATATATTTACTGTTTATTTGTATTGTATTCTGTTTGCTAAAAAAGCCATCTAAGGTCAAGCTTTGATGTTTTCAACTTATTTGTCTGTGATACTCTGTCCTAAAAATCAATTTCTCCTCATTTGCGAAGATCGGGTCTCTGTAGCTTTATGATATGTCAGATGCAGAGTGGAAATAGAAAGTGTGGTTTAGAGAATATTTTGGTATTAGCTGCATGAAGTTTCTACCATTATCACCTGAAGAGAAGCCCTGTACTTACACAGCATTTTTTCCTCTTGCCCCATTCTAATCTGTGATTGTAAGGCAAACTGAAGGCCTGAAGCAGTCTGTAAGTTATAATCCATCATGCATATTATCTGTTATGACATTTTCCCATAAGCAATTAAAGATTGTTTATGCTTATTACTTGTCAGTTCCTTGAACATGGTAATGACTTTTTTTGTGTTGCTTTTGTTTTGGAAGAAAATACGTCCCTCTTAAAAAACACTGGAATGCTAACCTGCTTTGGGGTTTTGAGATCTTCAGTCCTACTAGGCACCTCACCAAACTGTGCTTACACCAAAGTCAGTAAGTACCAAGCTGGCCTCAGGGAACTGACTGGACACACCCACTATCTCTTTAAAATCTCTCTCTGACTTCTGGGTGATAGCAAAAACTTTGGAAAAGCCACATGGCATTTAGCACTGCAATAACGACAACTTGTCTAGACTTCCCACTAATTTTAGGAAGTTCTTTTACTTACATTATCTAGACTTACTCTGAAATTATCTCTCTAACAGCAGTGCCCAGCTGGGCTACTATGTCTGTAGGAGTTCTTGCTAAGGCAACATGCCTCAGTGCTGTGCTGCAGACACCCTTCAGCCCAGTAGGTGTTTACAAGGGGTGTTATTGCTGGATATCACGTTGATACTATGTCATGGTAAAACATTTTAAAAGACAAAACTACAGAAAATACATTTTCTTTTTTCATTTATACATAGATTTTCATTGAGCAGCATACTGTCTCTCTATTCTAGAAATACTAAATTGAGACATAAACAGTTTAGGTAAAAAGTTTTATAATCTTATCCACAGAACTCCAACCAAATTTGATACCTGCCAAGAAGAGACTGAAAAAAAAATAATTCTAAATATCATAAAATGCAATTATTTTTTGCTATAAGAACAATCTGGACAATACCAGGCTTAATCAGATCCCAAATAAATAGAGGATCATGAGAAACATCTCTTATATCTAACTTTTCCATTCTGCAAATGCTGAATAGCTTTTCTTTTATTTGGGAGTACCTACTTGGATATAAGAAGCTAAATTTATGGTACTAACATGAGAAAAGTGAAGGTTACTGTTCTTTCTAATCTACATTTTAAATTAATCTACCATGGAACAATCACCACATTTTTTCAGAGCAAGCGATTATTAAAGCTTTAAAAATTTATGAAGTTTATGAATATTTCAACATACACATACAAAATGTCCAGCACACAGTTGGATAAAAACATAATGTGATCAATTGGCCCACAGGTTGGACACAAAGGGTTACAGTGAATGGGGTGACATCAGATTGATGACCTATCACTGCTGGGGTTCCACAGGGCTCCATCCTCAGCCCTGTGCTCTTCAACATCTTCATTACCAACCTGGACACGGGACTGGAACTGAGCAAGTTCACAGACAGTAAAAAACTGGGAAGAGCTCTTGACCTCCCCCCCAGGGTAGTAAGGGTTTGGATGGCTGAGCAATCACTAGCAAGAGCAAATGCCAGATTCTACACCTGGGATGGGGCAACCCTGGATGTGTGTACCAGCCAGGGAATGCAATGCCAGAAAGCAATGCCATGGAAAAGGACCTGGGAATTGCAGATGAGTCAGCAGTGTCCTCGCAGCCAAGAAGGCCAACCCTGTCCTGGGGTGCATCAGGCACAGCATGGCCAGCTGGGCAAGGGAGGGGATTTTCCTGCTCTGCTCTGCAGTGGAGCTGCCTCACCTCCAGTGCTGGGGACTGGTTTGGGTGCCACAACATAAAAAAGACATTAAACTACTAGAGAATGTCCAAAGGAGGGCAATGAGGATGGTAAAGGACCTTGAGGGGAAGTTGTATGAGGAGCTGCTGAGGTCACTTGATCTGTTCAGTCTGGAGGAGACTGAGGGAAGACCTTAATGCAGTCTACAACTTCCTCATGAGGGAAAGTGCAGGGACAGACACTGATCTTGTCTCTCTGGTGTCCAGTGACAGGACCTAAGGGAATGGGCGGAAGTTGAGTCAGGGGAGGTTTGGGTTGGATATTAGAAAAAGGCTTTTCACCCAGAGGGTGGTTGGGCACTGGAACAGGCTCCCCAGGGAAGTAGTCACAGCACCAGGCTGACAGAGTTCAAGGAGTGTTTGGACAACACTCAGACACATGGTGTGACTCCTTGGGATGGTGCTGTGCAGGGCCAGGAGCTAGATTTTGATGATCCTTGTGGGTCCCTTGAACTCAGTTTATTCTGTGATTCTTTGAAAATAACCTCTCATTTTAAAAAAAATCTATATAGTGTTCAGCTACTCTTGCAAATCTTGCACCCTTTTAAATGTGCCTCTGACTGAGTCCAATATGCTTTATAAATGCAGAATTTACAATTTATACAGATAATGTGCAAGTCAGAAAAATTAATACTAGAACTTCATAAAAGAATTGTAGATGTATGAAGTCAGCAGAGAGATACATTTGACCCAGCCATCCTGTACTGGATGGTGCTCCTACCTGCCTTCCAGCTTGCAGGAAGTTCTGTTCTATTGGTATTGATGAATTTTAATAGTCAGTTTTAAATCCTCTTAAAACTGATTGTTCCACTGTGTAGATATTTCAGGCACACTGGACAGCTATATTAAACGTTTTTCTTTGGGATTTGATTACTTACAGTACATTGAGTTTTAATGCATCAGCCTCTGTTAACACTGGTTTGATAGTATCTCAACTGGTTACAATTTGGAGTTATTACAACATGATTTGCAGGCTGCTGAGAGTAAGCTCTGGATTCTGTCATGTAAGTTATCAGAAATTCAATGTTCCTACATATCACAGAAGAACAGAAAAAATCCATATAAAATACAGCTTTATCATACAGCTCAATTTTCAAAAGGAAACACTATCTAAAAATAACAAATAAACATGACACATGCTAAGTACAGATGCATGAAATAAAATAAAAAAAAAATAAAATCTATTGTAAAAGTCTTAATCTCTATACAAACCTTTCCAGTGCAGAGAACCACGATGAATTTTAATGGATTAGTCCTCCTAGTGAAAGACTTTTTCTTAGTTCTAACACCATTAACAATACTGAATATATCTACTGCAGCACAAGGACACTAGAAAGCTGGCACCATCACAATTCACTACTTCCTGACTAAGAATGCTTCTCTTGACCATAAGCATGTTTATCTACCAACTACCTTTTCATTTCTCCAATCCAACATTAATGTCTTACTCAAGCATCACTTAGTTACAAATTCTAATTAGCTACCTAAAGTCTCAATAACACCTCTGTCTTATCAAAGGGAAGGTAAAACTGATCTCTAGTTCTGAAAAGAAATGTCTGAATTGTTAATAAAAAATACATAGAACTTTTATATATTAGCATGCCAAGAGCTGCTTATCAAATCATAGAATCATTAAGGTTAGGAAAGACTCTTAAGAATATCAAATTCAATTATTAACCCAACATGGCCAAGTTCACCACTAAACCATGTCCCTCAGTGCCACATCTACCCATCTTTAAATACACCCAAGTATGGTGACTGACCCTGAGCAGCTTGTTGCAGTGTTTCATAACCCTTTCAGTGGAGACATTTTCCCTAATAGTCAATCTAAACTTCCTCCCACAAGTCACAGCTTGAGGCCATTTCCTCTCCTTCTATAAATTCTTACCTGAGAGAAGAGGCTGACACCCACCTTGCAACAACCTCCTTTCAGGTAATTTTAGATGTGCTTCCATGGTTCTAACACATCAATAATCCTTGCTTCTTTGCTGCCACATGCATCTCCATCCCCTGTTTCCACTGAGATGGCAGGCCAAGGGACCTTGCCAGCACACCCTCCTTCAAATATTGGAATGCTGTTCCCAGGCTTATCTCTATCAAAGCGGATTTTATTCTCTTCTCTCTTCAAAAATAGTTTAAAACTCTTTCAGTGGTCCCTGCTAACTCCTGAACAATATTCCTTTTCCCTTTTTGAGACACGTGTACCCCCTCTCTTGCCAGCAAGCTTGATGTCATGCACACTGATCTGTCATCAAAAAGTTGTAGCAAGCCAGTGACACCAGGCTCAGAGACAGGTCTTGGTGTGCTGACTCTTCCTGCTTCTTCCCACATTAATCCCTGCAACTGAAAAGATAGAGGAGGACACTGCTTGTGCTCCTGATGCCTTAACCAGTCTTCTCAAGGCCCTGAAGTCTCTCGTTTAACCTTGGCCTCTCCGCTGGGACTTCATAGTTGCCTACCTGGAAAATCAATAATGAAAATAATCTGAGGGTTGTACCAAGGTGAGGAACTTTCTCCTCATTACTTTAATCTGAGCCCCATGTAGGCAGCAGATGTCTCAAATCTGGTGTGTATATTGGGCCTTCTGTTCTCTCCAAAAGGGAGGCTCTTATGAAAATGATTGTCTTGGGTTGTGGAGCCAGAGGTGTTTATTCTATTTTCATTTGTTAAAAACAGTGGATGCCTTTTGACAATAGGCCAACTGTTAAAACCAGGTGGGGCAGTGTTTCTTATCTCTTTTCACAATGGGCCATTAAGACTCCCCAAAGCAATACATCCATATTCCATCATCCCATTGTGAGATGCACCACATACCCTCTGGCAGTAGGGGGAGCCAACCATTCTTTCCTGGATAAAACTAAGACACAAGAACAAGAAAAGATCCAGCTTTCACCCGATTCCTGGAGGAAGACTGGACCCCTTCTCACCCACTGGACCCCTTCTCACCATCACCGGACTCCTTTTACCATCACTGGATGCATTTTCTACAGGATCATCTCTACTTCACCGGAACCACATCTGCCACTCCAGGAGGACTCACTTTGGGACTGCTTCCAACACCCTGACCAACAGGGCGTCAGGTTGTAGCTCTGACTCTGTCAGGGTTCTCCAAAATTGTTGTTTGTTTGTTTGCTTGTTTGGTTGGGTAGTTTTGTTTTCTACTACATTTGTATTATTAATATTCCTAGTAAAGAACTGTTATTTCTATTCCCAAATCTTTGCCTGAAAGCCCTTAATTGCAAAATTATAATTTGGCGGGGGTGAGGGATTTACATTCCCCATTCTAAGGGAAACTCCAGCTTTCCCTGGCAGATACCTGTCTTTCCAAATCAAGACAATGATACATTCTTTTTCTTTATGGAAGGAGTTTTGATGCAGAGCATAGGCCCACTTACCTTGGTAACCAATGCCTCTGTTCTAGATGAACAGTCATGCTCATCATTGTTTGGTTCCACTTGCATGTGGAACCATTGTCTTAACGCAAAGGCACCTTGAAATGTGGGGCAGTCCCAGAGGAGACATCAGATGTCTGCTGCATCAGGCAGTAATTTGTACCCATTGCCCCCATCCCCTAAGTCTCTGAGTTTAGTCAGACAACAAAATAATAGAGAATCCTGCAAATTATGCACCCTTTCTGCAGGTTGGGCCTGCCTCAGGAAATGTCTTGGGTGTGAATGGTCATCATTTTATATTGGGCTGCTGGTAGCACCCAGAAGTAATGTAGACATAATTTTCAAGAATCCTTGTAAAGGTACTTTAATCTTGGAAAACATTAAAGAGGGAAGAACCTATTTCATTAATAAACCATCATAAAGTTAACCAGTTATGTTCTGCAAGATTTTACTTAAACTGAAATGATTCTTTATCTCCTGATTTCCAAGATAAGATTCTCTCCTGTAGGACAAGAACAATGAGATTGTCAGCATTTGAGCATCTCAATTGCAGCACTGCACTAATACAGTCCAACTCTCACCACTGACTTCACAAAAATTCAGATTTTTTTATATTATGCTGTTTTAAATCAGCATCCATTAAAAATACTTAGCTGACTTACTGTGATGAGCAAAGATGTAACAAGAAACTATTTCAGGCAAAAATCAATACTATGTAGTCAGCAGAAGAGAACACCAACATTTAAGTCCATTTCCATGACAGGTTTTTTGCCTCTCAGATGATAAAAATAAACTATATTATCCAGTGGCCATTCATCCACTTTCATTTCCAAATGCATTTTACTGCTTCAAATTTAAGGACATAGATATCTTCTGGTTTTAGCTTTGAAAATCTGTGCTGTGAAAAACCCAAAATGACATTTAACTGAAGTGGTATTCCTTGGCTTATACCCTGAGCCATTAGGCTATTACAGAGAAAAAGGGATGTCATTGATTTACTCCACTTTCATTTTTAAAGAGCTGAATGAACACTAATTATTTCTCTTAAATAAAAAGCCCAGGCCTTTGACAAGTTGGATGTGTAGCCTTTGAGCTGTCAGAAAAGCATTTCAGAATTCCAGGTTGAGGTATGAGGGACTACAGAAGCTCTTTTGGGGAATTACAAGGCTCTTCTATATCATTATTTTCAATTTTGACTAGTTCTGTACAATCTCACACTGAAGTGTAGTGGTGTAATACATCTCAGGACTCACCTGTCTGATACTTTAAATACTTCACTGCGATGCCAATACTCTCCAGGGGCCACACAAAGAGTAGGGGAGTTTTAAATAAATATTCTGCCCCACTAAAATGTCTGTCCAGATCCTTCAAATTCAGTTTTCCACCTCACAGCAGAAAATGTATGGAATTGCTGCCTACCTGTTCAGGCTTTGCAGTTTTGTAGCTGCACTCATCAGATGTGTACCACTCACCAAAAAAAAAATTCTGTGCTTGGTGACTCCAAACAGAATGCAAAAACTTTCTGGGAAGGAAACCCAAACTGTTTTCATTACTAAAGTTATTACGCTTCACTCAAAAATATAAACTAATAGGGAATTGATAGGTGATTTTACACATTCTTTGTCTTCAAAGACACATCACACATGCTTGTCCTGGATAAGTGAATTTGGGATGGTTCCTCTATACAACACCTAGCCTTGCTGTCCAAAAAAACCCAACAAGGTGGTAAAAATGACGCTAGTGTTAATCAGCAAAGCTGTGAGATCTAGATGTGCTCAAAAGCCACAGCCAAGCGACAAAGCAAATGTTTCTAAAGGGTTCTCAATTAAGATACATTTTAAGTAGAACCTTGTGTGAAAATCAGATTTTCCCAATAAAAACAGTACAGAAAGAAACTTGTCAGTCTTCACATTTTTGTCATTTATCACCTTTGCACACTGAGCAAGCCCCATTCAAGCTGAATCAATGGAATATTTATAAAAACCCAGGCTGCTGGGTGGTGAACAAAAGACATTATAATCTTCCAAAAATTTAGGTGCTTCTCTTTATGCAAAATTATTTTGTAGCACTAAAAGCTGTTTAGAAGCAACAGAGTATAGCCATAAATGCAAAATAACCAGTGACCCAAGTTTCAACATCAACTTCAAAGGCAAATGTACCAAAGGAACAAGAATGCTTCAAAAAATCAGTGGGAACTTGGTATTGACAAAACCCTTTCTCTATGTTAACCGGAAATCTTGCAGAAAAACTCACTTAAAAATACTTTACCAAGTAATAATACCAAAGTAGTATTTCTACAATCTATCTTAAGAGCATGTCAACTTTTCATTTTTTTCCCCAAAAATAATAGCTTTGTTTTAATAATTTTTTTTGAAGCAATAAAATTTTTATGTAATCACTGCATCTAAGCCTTAGGGATTGTCAAAATTAAGCTGTCTTCTCCCTTGTGAAACCTGTATTGGTACCAATGAGATGCAGAGAAATTTATATTAAGATTTCTTCCAGTCAAAAGGGCACATCAACCTGCTTTATTGCCCTTGAAGGAGGAATACGACATATTTCATCCATTCTCAAAAAGATATATGCAGGTTTTTTATGTATCAGAAGTATCAGAATTCTTTATGACAGGAGTGGTATATTAACACCTTGCAGCACTAAAGAATGACTGCAAGAGAAAGAGATCTTGGGCCTAAAAAATCTTTTATAACTGTCATTGAAAAAGCCTTTTCCTCTTCTTAGGGCCCCTTCTCTTGATCTTTGTTTAACTCACATTGAGACAATTATGCTCAAATCCATAAGAGCCATCTTGGACAAAAATGAAACTTCTCCGTTTCTAGATTTCCCCAAAATTGATTTACAGCAAACAGCCCAAGAATCTGAATGCCTACAAAACAGCTGGCTTGGAGGCAAAAAATCCAAAACAAAACAAAACACACACACACACACACACACACACACACACACACCCCCCCCGCACACACACAAAACCAAAACAAACCAACCAAAAAAAAACACACCAAAAAACTCAACCAATAAAAACCTGTCACTGAACAATTTCTCTTTAGGTATAGGCTAGATCTCAGAATGTGCTGAAATTACTAAACAAATATAGCCTATTCAACTGAAAATAGGTCCCTTCTCAGTTACTCAGTTTTTTTTTCAGAAGGAAGGAAACAAGGAAACTCTTCCATTTCACCTTCTGTATTCCTTCCACTGGATTTCCCATCAAAGGAGGACAGTTGCCTCCTCCTCAAAATTACTGGCATGCAAGTACCTCTAAATGGGACTTAACTCTGGAGCAGGCTCTGCTCTGAACAAGCAATTTGTACTAAATCATTTCCAGAATTGCCTTCCAGTCCATATCTTTCTATGCCTCTAATGAGCTTTATGGGTAGCAGCTAAATCAAATAGCATAAGAATCTTTCACCTGGAACCTTTCCAGAATCTGCTGTCACCTGTATAACCTGATAGATACATATCTTCTCCTATCTATGGCATTCTCATAGTGTATGTACCTCATATAGTAGAGCAGATTTTAAATATTTTGAATGCAAATTTCCACTACAAAATGGATTTGGCCATTTGTGGGATTTTTCCTGTCTTCAGTCAATGGTAAAATTACCAGATTTTTCAGGGAGATAGTGTTCAAAGTCAAGAAAGCACATTCTTATGTTTAGAATAGGACTTTACAATCCAGGCATACTTAACTCATTTGTTTACTACCAGTTTACATTTCCCTCCCATACTTCATCTGTCATAAATTCATACTAGCTGGCTACAAAAAAAAACAAACCAAAACAAACAATGAACCAAACAAAAAACCATACCAACCAAATAAACAAGCAAACAAAACCCAAAAAAAACCCCCCAACACACACAAAAAACTTCCCTCCACCCACTCTATCAGCATTCTAAGAGTACTGCTTTTATCATCTCTAACTTACACAAAAAATTTCTTGGTAGATATTAATCATCTAAACATTTCAGTTTTGACAGTAAAGACTTCAAATATTGTTAGCTTGACGCTGAAAGTGAGGCTTACATACCACAATTGTCAGCCCCTTTGTTAAAACTTTGCAATTTCCACCAAGTTTGAAAGAGTGGAAATGTAAGTCTAAGGTTTCCAGTGAGGAAAAGCAGTGATGTGACACTCTCTAACTAGCCTTTCTGTTGAAGATAGTAACTGTATTATTTTGAAAAGCCACAGCACTTACTGTCTCTTGCAGATTCAGTAGCTCACACAATGGCTGGTAAGGAAAAAAAAAGTTGAAAATATTGTAGCAAGGAAATACAAAACATGGAAGATAATTGGGGAATGAGATGGTATAAATGAAGGCTACAGAGATTCATTGAAAAAATGAATGCAGGGTGGTGCAAGGGGAGAGGATGAAATTGTAAATGGGATTAGATTACTGCAGCTAGAGTGTGTAAAATAAATTGTACAATAAAGCTTTTATTTGGTTGCCAAAGACATACTCCATAACAGAAGCATAGATATCAGATGTCTTAGGTAACTTCTATCAGAAACATTGTTCCAAGTGAGTTAACACAATCTTAAACTGTCCTTTGAAAAATTTAAGAAGTCTTTAAAACAAAAGAATATTTCTTGAACAAAAGAAACGCTAAACTAATGCTATATGACAAGGATAATTTTAAAGCAATAATCTCTCAACATTCTTGCAATTACACCAAGGAAGAAAGGAAAGGCAATTGTTCAAACAAATTAGCATCTTCAAATTAGATTACTCAATTAAAGCAGCAGCAACATGCTCAGGTCTACAGAAATGAGTATTATAAACAAAGACAGTTTTACAAATGTGAAGCTCAAGTCACAGTTCTTATCACTGCCTGTCTATTATTGTAGTTGAAATAGTTTAATTTCTCCTCCTTTCTGCCCAAGGTACCAGCAGGATTTCCTGTTCTTGCACCGAGTTTCTTGTTATCATGGAGGTAGATTCAATCACCTAGAAATTTAGCTTTTCATAAACCATTTTAAAAATTATTACTGCTCTCTCTTCATTCCAGGACACATGGCACAGACAGTGAGTGAGCACTTTACAGTCATGCCAGAGTTGTTTCACAGACAAGAAATAAATATAAAACTTCCAGATCCTGTGTTTCACCTTTAACCTCTCTGCCACCTTCTCCTGCAAATGTTTGAGTATCCCTGCATCAGGATAACAGGCCAGAGAGGTGATCAGTCCAAATGTTTTACAAACACTCTCCTTTGGTCAAATAGTTATGACCCACAGACACTTTCTCCTCCTTCAGCAGCAGGACATCCTGCATTTAATCCTCTATGTCTGGCCAAAAACTGTTCCAACAAAATAAATCGTAATGGGAAGACACTTAACTATTTAAAACATCAGCTCTGTTTGTTCCTGAAGATTGATGTGAGGCCTTCTGGCATTGCCACCCCCAATCCATAAGGCTGGGTGTACAGTACTCTGCAACATCGGTGTGACTTTGCAGGCTGTCCCTCTGAGTCACCCTGACTTGGATTTAAACACATTGTTTTACTTTTTGCTTCCCTATCCCTAGTATAAACAGCATGTAGAAAAATAAATTGATGAGTTAATATAATTGATCAGAACAAATAATAGCACCGAACATTTTTATTGTATAAAGACATTCCACTCACATAATCCAGATATTTATAAGACAGGACGAGTCAAAGTTAATTTATCTCGGATACCTCTATAAAAGGGTAGTTTACAGGAAAGATTTAAATACTAAAAAATATTCTGGCTTGCTGTCTTGGGTTATGGAACCAAAAATGTGTATTCTATTTCATCTGCTGAAAGCAGTTGGAGAATTGTTCTTCTTTACTTGGAAGGAGGTGGGTGGATGCCTTCTGATAATAGGCCAATTGTCAAAACTGGGTAAGGCATTGTTTCTTATCTCTGTCACCACCAGTCATCCCTCCAGGGGGATATTTTCTGCTAATGGACCATTAACACATCCCCAAAATAGACTATCCACATTACATCATCCTATTGTGAGATGCTCCACCCAGTGAGGGGAGCCAACCATTCCTACCTGGATAAAACTGAGACACAGGAACCCAGAAAGTATCCAGCTTCACCCGATTCCTGGAGGAAGACTGGACCCCTTCTCACCATCACTGGACTCCTTCTCACCACCAATGGACTCTTGTTCTACAGGATCATCTCTACTCCACCAGAACCACATCTGCCACTCCAGGAGGACTCACTTTGGGACTGCTTCCAACACCCTGACCAACAGGGTGTCAGGTTGTAGCTCTGACTCTGTCAGGGTTCTCCAAAATTGTTGTTTGTTTGCTTGTGTGGTTGGGAGGTTTTGTTTTTCTACTACATTTGTATTGTTAGTATTCCTAGTAAAGAATTGTTATTCTTATTCCCAAATCTTTGCCTGAAAGCCCTTAATTGCAAAATTATAATTTGGCGGGGGTGAGGGGTTTACATTCTCCATTCCAAGGGAAACTCCAGCTTTTCCCTGTCAGATACCTGTCTTTCCAAACCAAGACAACTTGCCAATTGTGTTTGGAAAAGACTGTGATGGAGAAACACTTGGAAAAAACCAGAGAGGTACCCACACCATAACACAGTTGAATTCACAAAGATGTACAGCAATTAAAAGTCATATTAGTATTTGAAAGGGCAAAAGAGATTACACACTTAGAAATATACCTATAATATAGAAATTCCAGGGAGAAGGCTCTGACCTATTTTATAGCAAAACTAGCCACCTTCCCTCTCCCCTTGTGATTAATCAGAATTGGAACAATTTCCAACTGAGCTGCACATAAATTTTATCAGAATAACTTTGAATTACTACAATTAATGTTCTTGCACACACATTCTGAGATTGATTCAACATCCTTCTTGCTTCCTCTGAAAGCTATAATTAGCACCTCAGCAAAAAGGGTTACTTGCAGTAAAATATCTTTTGCCAGCAGTAGGTCTTTATCTTTGTTGCCTATGGAAAGGTGTCCTTCCAGCAATTGGTGAAGGATGAAGCCATGGCAGTTGCCATACCAAAAAAAGGAAAACAAGCAAGAGATAAGAAAGTGGATTGAAAAAAAGGTGAAAAAGATGTCTGCTGATTAAAAAAAAAAAAAGCTTTGCAAGGTACTGACTTAAGGCTTGGGGTTTTCCTAGAACCTGCTATTTGCTTCAAAGCAGCAAAACAGATGGAACAGATCCACGAGCAATTTTTTGAATTTCATGGCTAACAGCAGAAAGACAATGAGGCGGCACATGGTGCAACTCTAAGCCAATTTTAAAACATATTTTATTGCTGGGATTTCATAACAAATGCCACTCACAGAAGATCAGAAGGCCAAATTCACAGTTGTGGTATCATGAAACCAATGCTGGAAGTCACGGGTTTGAGTTTTCAGTCAGGCATAGAAAGGACCCTTTCACCTTACTTGGGAAGTAATCCACAATAAAAAATAAATCCCTGCCACACATGACAGATCTAAATGTGTCCAATTTAGAGCTTCAACGGTGAAGAAAGTGCACAGGTAATTACAGAAATGGCATAAGAATTCACAAAACTAGCCCTGTGTTCAAGGTTAAGTTCATGAGTGTTTTTCTCTTCAGGATATTTCTGATGTTAATGTTTCCAATACGTGACTCAAAACCATACATCTTTGCTGTCCCTGTTAGCATTCAACTGTTCACCTTCAGGCACCAGATGCTTTTATCAAAAAATTATGTTTTTCATTAACCTGCAATAATGTAATTGACTCTCATTATCTTATTGTACATCCAGTTTTAGTAACCTCATGCTGTTTTTTGAGAAATATTGCATTAATTTTTATATAAATATATATTCTGTATCAAAAAGTTTAGTGATATAGTAAGTTTTAAAATAGAGTATATAAAACAAAAGTACTAAAAATCTGTTCATTCATGTCTCCATAACACGAAAATAGAAGTCAGCTTAAGACATGTGCTGTTCAGTTTTCATGTTCACTATAAAGCAGTATTTCTTAATTCAAAACACTATTTTCAATAATTTAAAAAAGTAAAAATTAATCATCCACCTTGTATTTAGCACAGAACAAACAAAAGGCTAAAAAGAATGCCATGAAGCCAATCTATTTTTAATTATTTTACCCCTGCCAGTGAAGATCACCAAAAGACCACTGGGAAAATTAGAGATGGAAGCAGACGCTGGAAGACACAACAGTCTTCCCACACAGTGGCTTGTGTGGGTTTTAGCACTTCAGTTATCCACTCTTCTAAAAAAATGAGGCATCAATGGTTCTTAAGTTCTCCACAAGATATTTTAAGTGGAAATCCCAGTTAATTTGTGCTGGGCACAAATCATCACCAACCAAATGCTTTCCTGGTTACTAACAAGACATCATTTTGAAACTCACACACAGCTTTTCTTAGTGTACAGGACAGAGTGGCATAAAACATCTCTGCTCATGGCTAAAATTAACTTGCATTCACTTTGTCCACTGTTTCAGATACAATTTTCCCAGCAGAAAAAAATTCATTAAAATCGGAAAAAAAAGAAATCCAGATTACTGGTAGCATGTGTCTGTACAAATGAATCCTGATTGGCCTTGCATTTGTCTTTTCATATGTCATTTATTCTGTGAAATATTTATTAAGTAGATCCCTAGAAGTTTCTTTTCCTTTTCAACCATTTACTTCTTGCTTTATGAATCACGGCTCGGAGAATTTTTTACCTCTGTTTTCCTTCACTAAACTAATAGAACATATGCACACTCAGCATTTCACTTTTATTTTGGGAATTATTTTTTTAGACTTCAGTTTTAAGTTCATAAAGCCCCAGATAAAGTTCATAAAGACAGTTTGAGTAGAAATTTCCATAAGTCTTTCAAAGATTTCTCAAGGTTGTCTCACACTAAATTAACTTTCTTTTCCCAAACTATTTAAGCTGTCAGTTGCAAGCAATTAGGTCAGGGATACCTGAAATCTGAATTGCAAACAGCAAATATTAAGGAAACAAGCTGCTGAAGAATAAAATTAATAGGCAGAGCTTTTCTGTCACATGTTCATTTTCCCTTGTTTGTTTAAAGAAGGAAGGTCCACTTTGAACATTGTTCTGGTCAGTAGTGCCTGACAACCACTCAGCCATTCTGTAAATGTAACATGAGGTTGAACTTTAGGGAGAGAGAAATTTTGGATGTACACCCATTCTCCTAAAAGGCACTAGAAAAGCAAGCAAACTCAACATAATTACAGCCACAGTTAGAAATAGGCAATGCAGTTATTCACAAAGAACTTCTCTCTTTTCTAAATTATGTTCTATAAGTAGGTCTATTAAAATGATGATCCCAGAGGAAGAAAACTGATCAACAACCTACAACAGAACTTAATGACCAACATTTTTCTTTTTAAATAGTGAAGAAATTGGTTTATCTCAAATTCAGTAATATAGAAGTTATTAACATTTAAAAAGCAAGAGGTTATTTAAAAAGTTGCATGTGAGATGAACTTGGAAAAACCTAACTTTGCAAATAAATTTACTAGATTAACTATTTCAATATATTGTTATTTATACTGAAAAAATGTTTTTAATCTGTTGCTACGATTGGCTATCCCTCTAAAAAGCAGCAGTAATGACAAAAATAGCTTCTACAAATTTAGTGAGGGTGCTCTATTAAATTAGCTTCAGACTAAAAAGCCATATTTTAAACCACATCTTGATAACTATATTTTCCTCTGACTTTATCCAGCTTGGAAAGAGACATACCTGCTTGGAAAAAAACAATGGAAGATGGATCCAAATAAAATTGTCAATTTTAAGCTGTCTGTTTAAATTTCATCATCTTCTTTCCACTGCATTGACAGATGACAGTGGTCTTGCCACCGAGGAAAAAGCTGAAAGGGGACAAATTACTCTCTGTGGTGCTTCATTATATACATTGCAAAGTTGAAGCATGGAAGAGAAGACAATAGCAGAGAGTCAATACCCCCAGGAAAGCAGGCTCAGCCCTACAAATTAAAATCAGTACCATCATTTTACTTGGACTCTGCTACGGAAAATATCATGCACTCCATATCAGCCCCACAGTGAGTTTTACAGCACCAGAACAGATTGTAAATATCAAACTATTACTTGTTGCACCAACTGGCATTATATTTGATTAGTTCCAGTTTTAATTGCTTTCTCTCACATACTTGTTCTGCTGGGGCACATCCCACTTGCTATAGGATTATTCCAAAAGTAGCTCCTACATATCAAGGCTTTCCCCAGGAGTTTTCTTTCATTTGCAAGCTTTGTCTACGCTGTCAAGACTGAAGGCTTTGATTACCAGAGTTTTCAGGTGCAGCAAATCCTTTTCATTGGCGGCACCTCTCACTAGGAACCATGGCACACACCAGGCTGATTCTGTGGCAGATTTGGTGTGCTGCAGGTGAACTACACTGCCCGCGCAGGGACAGGCATTCCCAGTGTTTTTGGGACACACTGCGCACCCATGCTGAGCACCGGCCACCTCTGCCATGCAGAAGCAATGTCCACATGTGAGCACATCTCATTTTGAACTTCCTGGAACCAGCTGCTTCTATCTTTGCGAAATATTGCTCACTGTGATGGTGTGTTTGATTTTCTCTGTTAAATATGCATTCAGACTGTTCATTTGGTTCATTCCATGNAAAATCTATGCCCTGCTGAGGCAGGCTCTCTGGAGTGGGGCTGCTCTCTTGAGACCCGTAATACACTTCAGTGGCAACTCCTCAGCAGAGTCCTCCTTTATTCTCCTCACCTTCATCACAGCTTCCAACACTCGAGCTGGGCTGTCAGGAACCCACCGGATCAGCTCATTTGGTCAGCCTGCCAAGCTGTACCGCTTGCCTGTAGCTGGTGCCAGGACTAGCCAGGGCAGGCAAGGGCAGCTATACTCAACAAGGCACGGCTATACTCACTTAGTGTATAGGGCCATAAAATGTGCAAACTGAATAAAACCCTACTGTTACACCAATTGTTTCTACCCTCCCCTGCAACATGCCAAAATAATTAAAGGAGTTTTCTAAATTGCCCGTTGTTTTAGGAGAAGCATAGAGAAAAAAAATCCAAAAAGTACATATAATAATTTAGAAAGTGCATCAGAAGATCCAAAGCAATGTTTCCAGCCCAATAAAAGATCTGCAATATTTAGCCAAAAAACCACATTTCAGCTTCCACCACCAGATAAAGATATACTTGTGATAATTCTTATTGGAAATTAGATATTTTTTTCCTTTTAGCTTTCACTGACTGATTTTTCTGTAATAACAACCTGTACAACCCTTATCAGCTTGCTTTTTGAGGACAGTAATAATAATTCTCCCTTAAGATGAGTCAGTCTTAAGACTGCATGTGTGATTTAGTCTCTTTGAACAGTCATGGGATAGGACCCAAAATTCAAGACTCATTCTCTGCATTAATCATAATTTTTAAATTGCAAGCCTTGCAGGATTAAAAACTGAATAGTCTTCTGCTCCTCAGTGTGAGCACCCATTGCATTCCATAACTGTTAGACAAATCCCTTGTGCTCATTCCCTTCTGCAAGTTGTCTGCATAAGGAGACAACCACACACTTCAGTGAAATATTCCAATTCTAGACAGAAATCATTATGAGGGTAATATTGTTCAGAATGAGAATATCTTACTGCAATGCACCTATTTTAAGTGTGAAGGGAACCATTCAACAAAGCTGACAGTAATTCCCAACATTTGAAGGCTAATTTCTGCTATCTTGAATTCCTTTAAAACGGCCTTTGCTATATATTCAGATGTCTGCTATATATTTCAGAAATTTGCTATTATTTCAAACAGGAAGGTTGATCATTTTGTATACAAGCCAATCCAGACGAATTCATTTGGGAACAAAGTTTCCCAGGTTTCCTGTCACCTGGAGGAAATGTATCTGCCCATAAATAAAATGTATGCAGGCTGGATGATTTCTCACACGCATGACATACATTCTGGCATGCACTGTGAAACTCAGCCTCAGTTACCATGTTCCTGTATACGTCTACATCTGATTTTTAAAAAATAGTAATAATCACCCACATTAGGATAGCCAGGCTTTCTCTGGAATAAAAACTGGCTTCTGATGCACAGCCAGCTGTCATGATAGGAGCTGTGTGGAATTGGTGACATTTTACTGAGATAGGGAACCTGTGGCATTCACTAAATCCCCTGTAGGGCACAAGGTATTCACTTGACCCCTGTTCTTCAAAGTGGATGTAAGAACACCTTCATTCATAAGCTGTGATCCAAATGTATAGAAAATCCTTTTCCACCAGGATGGAACAGATTTTAAATCTTTTGGCATTGACTGTTTCCTAGTAATGCAGTTTTAGAAATGTTTGGTTTAATGAGTTAAGGGTCTTAAATACAGATAATATTAAACTGAAAACAGTAATCATATCAGAAGTAAAGAAATTTGTAACTTGAGTAATAATTGAATCAAAAAAGTTACCTCTATTTTCAATACTAATATGTTTAAAAAAAAAAAAATTTAAAGGGCGTGAGCCAACTTAACTACTTGGATTTTTAGAGAGGTCAGGATTGTTTTTTTTATATTTTAGAGGGTTTTTTAAGTGGTTGGGTTTTTTGGTTTAGTTTGANTTGGGTTTTTTGGTTTCATTTGGTTTTTTTGATTGCTTGAGGTTTGAGTTTGTTAGTTTGTTTGGGGGTTTTTTTGTTTGTTTTGGTTTGCTTTGGTTTTGGTATTTTTGTTGTTTTGTTTGTTTTGGGTTTTTTGGGGTTTTGTTTTGTTTTTTGTGGGGTTTTTTGCCTTTTTTTTTTTTTTTTTTTGAGGAATTGCAAAAGATTTTTGTGCTTGGGCAGGTTTTTGACAGAAATACAGTTACTAATGTTATTTCAGTTCAAAGCAGAGTCATTGAATTACCATGAATATTCATTCAGATTTCTGACATAAGTAGAATATTGAAGTTTCCAGGAGAGACTCCCTGTAAAGACTCATTATATAGAAGACCATTTTAGATTACTATAATTCTGAAACAGTAAAAAACCCCTGGGAAAATGTCTTCATTGTACTTCCCAAAGACATGATTCCTGTCAGCTTCAGCTTTGTCTTGCTGTTTGACTGAGGCTAAAAGCAGGCAATATACTAATTGTTAAAGGACTAAGCTGGAGAAATCTCTACTACACAAGTTTGAGAAAGCTGTGACTGTCAAACAAACTGTTACTTTGCATTCAAGGAGGGTGTGTTTTTTTACAGAAGAGAGTAGCAAACTGTACAATGCTCATACATGCAGGCAAGTTATATCCATGTCTGACAGGTTCAGAGGAGGTGCATCTGCATTCTTCAAAGGCACCAGCTATGCACCTACATTGGAAGCAATAGATAGTTATGAATCCCAGTTGCTTGTAGGAACGTTTCAAAAAGCCATAATATACACTGAGTACTGAGACTACAGATATTTGTATTCAGTCTTTCAGTTCACATAATTCCTCTACCAATCATTTTCTCGTATACATGAATGGCCATAAGGCTTTCAGGATGTACATTCAAAAGAAAAAAAAATCCTAGTGCTTCTCCAATCTAACTTAAATTCCATAACCACAAAATATACACAGTTTTCCTTACTAAATTTCTTAAAATTAATTTAGTAACTGGACTTCTATACTGAATTGCAGCAAATTCTATAGATATGGGTCTACCCCGATCTGGTCAACCACCCAGATAAACTGACTGAAACTTGTCATTAATCAGTCTATCCTAAAAATTATAATTAAATGACATGATGGTTTTGTATCTTCTTTAGGTTAAAGGACAAGCAAGGTAAAAATATAAGCAACAATAGACACAGATTACTGAATACTTCTAAAATTCGGAAGATTTTAATAAGCTGCAAATGAAAAGACTGCAAATCAATTCGATTTTTGCATTTTGAGCATCAGTTGAAGTAATTACATTTGTTTATTTTTGCATTTGATATCACTGGTGCAACTCAGATTAGTTAAATTGCATTGGTGGGATAGGAAACACTACCCATTAACTGAGAACATTGTTCTTCTCCACCTGTGACCCAGCTAACATCCAGAAAACATGCATGACAAATTCTCTCCCAGCACACTGAAATACAGTGCAGAGGAGTCCTATGATAACTCAGGCTCCACAAAACTATCTGGAGCTCATTCCCATCAGGGACAAAACATGAATAAATATAATATACTGAGTATCTTTACTTTTTCTTTTAATGTTCAGAAGAAACTTTAACCTGCTGATTTAAACAGAGCTACAGGACAAGTACATTCTACATGCAAACTACTTCAATAAAATTTGATATACCTACTCTACATAGGATTCTGTCCTGCAAAGCTAACACTGATTAAAGTAAGCATTTACTTTCAATCACACCAGATTCCATTTGCCCATTTTACTGGTCAAGAGACAGGCATATAGCATCAGATGAAATAATTTCCAGTTTCTCCAGTGAAAGTTCTGAGACATGTTGGTTGGCAATAATATTACCAACAAGAAACTTTTCAGACCTGAAAACTTTTCCCCTTTTTTCAGTCTTTCCTGAAACTCTTCTCTTTCAGCAAGCACACTCAGATCATTCACAGATGCATTTATCACACCTAATGATCTTCTTCCTGGCATTCAACTTTCTCTCAACTTGAATTGATTTTCTTTGAGGAATACAGATGTGTCTGAAAAACAATATATCTGTTCTCCACAAGAGATAAATTAATGTGAAATCAAATACTGCTGTTGTTGAGCTGTCACATTTACTAGCATCCTCATTAAATGATTTCAGGATCTGGCTTGTCTAATAATCCAAATATAATGTAGTATATCACATCCTATTTTTGTGGAATACTAACACACTCCGTTCACCTATGTAGGTGATTGCTTTGTGCTTGCTTTGTGCAAGCACCTGCATGCAATTTCCAAAGTCCACTAGTGAAAAAAAGACATTCCACTAGGCAGTGTCTTTGTGCGAACAATATCCTATAAATTTCTGTAGGAGCAGTCAGGGAGCAACTCTTTTTTGTTGCTTTTAAAGGGCTCTGTTCACTGGAGTCAGAAGTCTCCAAGCAAAGAGCTGGAAACAGAGATTAATTGCCTCATCCACTCAGGATGTAATTCCCTTTTGGGGAGTACCATAAAGCTTAGAAACCTTATTGATGGAGCTGTGGTTTTCCATGGAAACACTGTTAGCTCCTTTGCAATAGAGTTAGTCAGTTCAACTGGGCAATTTCAGACTGGCATTTTATTAGTAGGAAGAATCACACGCTGTAATAATCTTTCTGTATCAGGACTGAAATTTCCTTATTAATCTGCATATGACTGCACAAAGTCTTTCAGGAGAAAGTTAGATGAACTTGGAAGTTTCAAGGCCTTATTGAAAGCATGGTTTTCCTTTCACTCCAGACTGGGTTTGAGATTTTGGGTTCTTATCGTTGTTGTTATTTGATTGGGTGTTTGGGTTTGTTGTTTGGGGTTTGGTATTTTTTGGGAAGTAAGGGGTGCAATGGATCTAGGAGGTGCCTTGCCTTACAAGTCCATAGCTATGATTATGTTGACTTTGAAAAGAGAAAATGGTATTTTGGGTGGTACATCCAGCTCTGGGATCCCAAACACAAAAAAGATATCAATCTGTTGAAGCAAGTCCAGAGGAGGCCTCCCAAGTTGATCAGAGGGATGAAGCACTTCTCTTGTGAGGAAAGGCAGAGAGAACCAGATTTGTTCAGTTTAGAAAACAGTTTTGGGGTGACCTAATTGTGCCCTTCCAGTAGCTGAAGGAAACTTACAGGAAAGATGGAGAGGGACTATAGCTTCAAACAAAAAGCAAGTAGGTTTAAATTAGATATTAGAAAGAAATTCTTTACTATGAGGGCCATGAAACACTGGAACAGGTTGCCCAGAGAAGCTGTGGATGCTCAAACCCTGGAAATGTTGAAAACCAGGTTGGATGGACCTCTAAGTAACCTGGTCTAGTAGAAGGTATCCCTGCCCATTGCAGGGGCATTGGAACTAGATGATCTTTAAAGTCCCTTTCAACCCAAGCTGTTCACTGATTGTGTGATTCTATACAGTATCTGTAGCACAATCAAATCTTTTTTCTTTTGAGCAGAATATTGAAAGTCTGAATATTAGTGCAAATCTAGCCAGACTCTTAACTGAAATAGCCCACCATTCTCTGGTTCCATGGTTCTTATCATCTACCACAGCTCAGCAGCTTTGCACACATCATTACAATTAAGTCAAAACCTGAGGTCATTGTACCAACTAAAAGCTGAATAAAAAAAGAAAAACAATTAACCTAAGTATTTCTCTGTAGATCTTCTCTCTTCAGAATATTCTAATTATTTTAATTAATTTGATTGTACAATGTAAAAAGATCGCGATTTCATATTGTAAAAACAAGAGTTAAACACCATTTTCAATAATAGAGACCAACAGTTCTGTTCAGGAGAGGATAAACAATTTGCATTTTATATGACATCAACAAGCCATCTTCATTTCTATTATTTTCAAACTATTGAACAGTGAATTTTGGATAGGCT
Source organism: Rhadina sibilatrix (assembly GCA_013400275.1). Lineage (NCBI taxonomy): Eukaryota > Metazoa > Chordata > Aves > Passeriformes > Phylloscopidae > Rhadina > Rhadina sibilatrix. The sequence continues at coordinate 98,965 of VWYO01027582.1, read as the reverse complement.
TTTCTGACCATTTGTGCTGAAAACATTCTGAATAGACGATTACCTGCAGGCAGCTAAAGTAAATGTATTCACAATTCACAAATGTATTCGCTTCTTAAGCTTAAGAGCAGTATCATGTTCTAATAGCCTCTACTTACATTGCTCCAAAGGGGCCCAGTTGGACTAGATCAGCTCCACAGCAAATACTCTGATTGTTAGATAGAACTAAAACTTATCAATATCAGGATTTTGCAGAAACAAGTAAGGCATGTTCCTGCTTAGGCACCAGGAAACAGCTTAAGAACAAACATACAGGCCATGCCTGTTATTCAGGATTATTTTGGAAACTATGTAAAGCACAGGGATTTTGAGACCTAACTCTGAAGATCAGCATTCAGTTTTGTAATGGGCTGTATTAAGACTTCATTATCAGGGTGAGATTGACTTCTGCTTTCTAAGCTGCTACTGTTCAGCTGATGAAACATATCAACAAAATCAGCATACATCAGGAGCTGTTATACTCTAAGTAAGTTCCCCTTGACAGATTCTCCTTCATTCACCATTGAACATGTTATAATGCCAGACCAGTGAATAGTTAATAGAGTTATATAAAGGACAATGACAAGGGAAAGTCTTGGACTTTCACCCTTTACTAAACTCATTACAATGCTCTGAAGTGGATTAAAATAGCACAGAAAGCACCTTTGATCCTCTTTCAGTCACAGAAATGACCTTTGAATTTTATTGTGTTTACAATAATCTTCTATGCAGATAGGTATGAACTTTAGCTAAATTAGTTTGACCTATTGCAAATAAAGAAAAATGATTTGCATTTAGTGTTTCTTCCTGGAAACTAACGGCAAAATGAAACCATAGAGCAGCATTTCTAGAAAGTGTTTAAACAGTGTCTCTCATTCTACATAAGGAATATGCAAAATTCACCAGAGAATCGTAGAATCTTAGACTTGTTTGGGTTGGAAGGGATCTTAAAGATTCTTTAGTTCCAACTGTTCTACCAATGGCAGGGATGCCACTCACTAAATCATACTGCCCAAGGGTCCATCCAAACTTGAATATTTCCAGGCATGAGGCAGCCACAACTTGTCTGGACAACTTATTCCAGTGCCTCACCACCCTCACAGAAAAGAATTTCTTCCAAATATCTAATCTAGACCTACCCTCTTTCAATTTAAAATCATTTTCCCTTGTCCTGGTGCTATTTGCTCCTATAAAATGTACCAGGAAATGGTACTCCTTTTAATAAGCCCCATTAAGGTACTGGAAGGCTCCAATCAAGTGTCTTCAAAAACTTCTCCAGACTGAAGAATCCTAATTCTCAGCCTATCTTCAAAGAGAGTTGTTTCAATTCTCTTATCACCTTCATGACCCTCCACTGGACCCACTCTAATGGCACTTTTTTGTGCCAAGGGATGCAGAATTCGAGGTGGGTCTCACCAGACTGGAGTAGAAGAGCAGGATCATATCCTTCAACCAGCTGAGAAAGATAGAAGTAATTTTCTTACATAGATTTTTCATATGCAAAATTTCAAATCAATGACCTGTCTTATTTGCATTTTGAATTGATATATTCAAGACATACACAGTAGCCTTTTCTCACCCAGTATAACAGGGACAGTGCACAGCTGCAGCCATACAGAGAAAATCTCAACTGAAGTGCACTCAGAACCCCTAGAAAAGCAATTTTGGAAGTGGGATGGTCTGCACCCCAACCGCTTTACTTATTATGCTTTTAGTCCCCTGACACAGTTTCACTATCTCAGTGCAAACTGGAATGCAAAATTGAGTTTTTCTTCTCTAAAATACCATTCACTGCACCCATATGCTCATATATAGGCTACCATCCAAAGACAGAGGTAGGCAGAAACTGGATATATTCATTAGGACAAGGATTTATCTCTACCTGTCCTGCCTTCATGTTCTTCCCTGAGAGATCTTCTTTTGTCAGAGATCTGCTATTAGATTTAAGACAGAGCTTTGGCCCAGACCATTCCATCCCTTATGTCCCTCTGCCTGTCACCACACACCCCTCAGGTGTGCAGACATACTTGCTGCTCCTGCTGCAAAGCTGTCACCATCATCTGGTCGTATCATCTTAATGAGGCCAAAGGCTTCTCTACGTCTAAAGGTTTTACAAAAGAAAGTAATTATGTAGTCTAATCTAATGCTTATAGGTGCAAATGAATAAAAACTTTATTGGTACTCAAACTGTCCTCTATAAACTATCCAGAAGTCTTTATCACTGAACACTTCTAAACACATCCATGGAGGAGCTGAGATGCTTTACAGTTATTGCTTCAAACTCTGCATTAACAGACCCAAGAGTTCATAAATATTTGGTTGAGAATTTAGTTCTCTTTAAACAGGCCTACAGATTTCTATCACAGCTGTATGCTTACACATAAATAAGATTCTGAGCAGCTAGCTGTGTCCACATATTACCACCTTTTCTAAGAAACTCATTTATTTTCTTTTAAAAGAGAATACCAACAACAACCTGTAAACTTCCTCACATTCTGTACAATAATACAAAACTCACAGATGTGCACTAGATGATCACAAATGTAGAGAAAGAAAAAAAAAAGCCAAGAAACTAGTGGACTTATTATCAACAAAATATAAAGCTCAACTGCTAAAAGTATACCTGCTTTTGGAACTCATAGGATCATAGAAATGAATCAGAGAATCTCAGGTTGGGTTAAACTTTTAAGATCACTGGGTCAAACTATTAACTCAGCACCCCCAAATCCACCACTAAACTATGTCCTTAAATGCCACATCTGTGGAGACCCAAGCACTACTTAGGCAGTTCTGATGTCTGACAAATCCCTCAGTGAAGAAATTTTTCCTAATATCCAAATCCTAAATCCTCTACCACTGCAACTTGAGACAACTTCCTCTGGTCCTATTACTTCTTACTTGGGAGAAGAGACCAAATCCCTACTGGCTACAATGACCTTTTAGGGAGTTGTAGACAGCAATAAGGTCACCTCCTTTTCTCCAGGCTAAGCAGCCCTCGCTCCTTCAGCCTCCTCATCAGACTTGTGCTCCAGACCCTTTCCCTGCTCCGTTGCTGTCCAGTTCTGGCTCTGGATGCAGGATTTGGGATGCAGCCTCACCAGTACCAAGTATAGAGGGTCAATCCCTGCCCTGGTATTGCTGGCCACAGTTTATGACTCAAGCCAGGATACCACTGGCCTTCTTTGCCACCTGGCACATGTTGGCTCATGTTCAGCTGCTTTCAGCCAGCACTCCCAGCTCCTTGTCTGCTCAGCTGCTTTCCAACTACTCTGCCCCCAGCCTGTAGTGCTGCATGGGGTTGCTGTGACCCAAGTGCAGGACCTGGAACTTCACCTCATAGACCTGGCACTTCACATAACACTACTGGCCTCAGCCCATTGATCCAGCCTGTCCAGATCCCTCAGCAGAGCATTCCTACTCTTCAGCAGATCAACACTCCCACCCAGCTCGATATAATCTGCAAACTCATTGAGGGTGACCTTGATCCCCTCACCCAGGTCATCGACAGAGATATTAAACAAGACTAACTGTAATGTTTAGCCCCAGGAAACACTATCTGTGATCCAATCCCAGAGGTGTGCTCACTGCTGCTGGCCCATGCTGGCATAAGAGCAGGGCACATCCTGCAGCCTGACACTTTGTCAGGGACTGAAATGGTTCATGCCTTAAAGATTGTTATGAAGTTTTGCCAATTACAGCAACTGTGTAAAGAAGCTACAAGCTACACAGAAGCCTCCCTGAAGAACTCTGGACAGCGAGTTAAGCCACCTAGATAGGATAAAGAGCAAACCCATTGTTTAATCACCTCAGGTCCAGGGAGAAACAAACAAGGCTGAAGGAGAGGAATGCATCCACAAGAAAGCCAAACACAGCAGAGATTCTTCTCTTCCCTAGTTTGGGGTGGGCAAAACCACAGCCCACAGAAGCCAGGTTTACTGCCCCCAAAAAGAGGAGGGGTGGGGAGGAGATTTTGAGTGCAACCTCTGGTCAGAGGCAGAAAACATCCATCCTCCCTTAAACAAATCGGCCCAGCTGTGAAACCCCCCAACCCCACAGGACACATCCATGGGACATTCACATGGGAGGCAGCTGAGGGGGTATTACAATCCATCAAAGACCTCTCAAAGTCTTTGAGGAGTCAGACTCCCCAGAGTCATTCCTGAAGCCATGCTCCACAGGACTGCACGTGATGCAACAAATGCAGAGTCTGTTGCAAGAGACAATGGCAGACTCCCCCCAACACAGGGGGGTGCCTGGGTTTTCCTACCTGGCCTGAACATATATTAACCCATCAGATTCTATGCTTTTTGGGGACCTTCACCACCAAGAAGACGAGCTGGAGAGGATCAATGGAGCATCATTGGGATCCACAGAGTGGTAATATTTTCCTTATTTCTGTCCCTGTTACTCTCTTTCTGTCCCCTCCAACTATTTCCTATTTCTGTTTTTTTCTCTCTCTCTCTGTCTCATATTTACTATCAGATAAAATCCATACTATTGTCACTGGCATATGGTCTCATTTGCACCTTAATTTGGGCAGAGGAATTTCTAATAACCTTTAATAACCAGATCATGACACACATGGGTGGTAGCATAGTCCCATTGGAGCTTTTTCTTGTTGGTAAAAACTGTCAAATAAACCCCCCTGGAACATATGCAAAGTAGCATGTGTTTAGTAATTTAATTTTCTTCCACAGTCCAAGGTACTCAAAAAATTAAAAGGGGGAACAAAGAGCATATTATTGGTACTATATTGCTACGATATTACTTATGCAATTGGTAGAAGCACCACTTTGTCCTACAGTGTACTCATACTTTCCTCAGCACCAGGTGCTTTAAATCCATTCTGAAAAGCCTGAACTATTGTGCAGGTTATTCATCTGTCATTTGCAGAATTCACAAACCTCAAAGTGAGAAGAGAGAAGCTGAACACTCAGGTCTTTGCATGTCCAGCAATACCAAGAGATAAGAGAAAAACTTTTGCAAGGCTGGATGTTTTGTTCTCTGCACAATGGAGTATTGTGCTCTTACATGTGCACAGAAGGTTTTATTAGCTTAGGTAAAGTTTAATTAACTTTAATTATTTAAAGTCCAGTGCTATTAAGGACTACATTTTCTAATGTAACTTTGTTTTCTTTACAGGACTGAAAATAAAAAAAAATAAAAACCAGACACAGAGGAACGTAAAGGATGCCCGGGTAGAATTACATGTATTGCACAGGATTAAAATAAATTTTTCCTATATTTCCCCCTTATTTCCTCATTGTTACTGACAATCAAGTACAGCACATTCACAGCTTCCTAACTTTAAGATTCCTTCCCTTTAAATCATAAGGTTGTCTTAGCACTGACAGATGCCCAGTGAGAAAATTAGATGGCTATCATGAACCTCTTGATTCTGTCAAACAAGCATGAAGAGCTGTTACACAGCATTTGGACAGGGACCAAGAGATGGTCATGTAGCTACAAGAAAAATAATCAGAACATGTGAAATTATCTATCGACTGCTGTGGAAAAAAGAAGCCTGTAGTGCAATCCTTCTCCCCTCACTGGATCCAAAGGGGTGGTGGAAACTTTAACAAGGCATTCAGAGTAGCTAATCAAAGCAGATGGAACAAGATGAACAAAGATGTATTCAAATTTTATTAAATAACCTGTTCTTTAATCACATTCTTATATTGGGCCTGGCTGGGACAGAATTAAGCTTCTTCTGCTGGCAGAATGCCGTATTTCAGATTTATGACAAACATGGCACCAATGACACAACAATGTTTTGGCAGTGTTTTCACAGTGTCAGAGCTTTTCTGTTTCTCAGTCTGCCCTTCCCATGCTCAGCCAGTGGACGCCTGAACTCAAATGGCCAAAGGAATAATCCACACCATGTAACTGAGTAGCAATAAAAAAACTTTTTGTCTCCAGAGTAGCCATTACTCGTAGACTTGGCTGGGCATCAGTCTGCTTATGGAAGGTGATGAATGACGGCCCTTGAATCACTTCTTTTTTTCTCTCTCTACTTATCTTCACTTATTAAACTGACCATAATCAAGTACCAGAATTGTGTCAAGCACAGGTAACTCTCATGAGGCCCATAAATTTTGTTAGTTTTTACTGACCACAATATGCTACATGAAGATAGAACAAATTATAGAATTCTCTAAGTTTAAAGCAAGACTGAAGAGACTAGTAAAACCCCTCAGTAAGTGTACAAATAAAGTTCCTGTTTCTTTGGAAAATGGATGGAAGAAATTTTTTTTTCTGTATAATGGCTTACTTTTTATTCTGAATAAATTAATAACTATAAGGAGAATGGGGATATCTTTTTAAGCACATCAAAACTGTGCTGACTGAATAATCATTAAAAAAGCATTGTTTATAGAAGAAGTATTGATATCTTAAGTCTGATTAAATATACAAATGAGATAAATTCTCTGAAGATATGTGGACAGCTGCATTATTTTCGCATTTCATAATACTAATTAACTAATATGATAAATAAGGTCATATTTATGCTACTATTTGTAAAATAAAGCTACTTGTTACAGATTCTTCCTAAGCGCGACCCTTATAACAAAAAATGGCTAATGATAGCAGTTTCCAGAGACAGATAAATATAAAAACCTCTATTATTTTATGCTGGATAGACATGTCTATTAATACATCTCGATTAATAGTTATAAAAAGAAAGCATTATTTTTGTTGAAGCTTATAGAAGGCTATTTGAACTGGATTTACTTTTGGTTGTTTCAAAACAAATAACTACTTTGATTGCAATGGCAGGATAGAGTGCAAGACTTGCAGAAAACACAGTCAGTAATGTGTTGCTACCCAAGTAAGGCTTACTCAATAATTTCCTTTTCAAGGCCTCATTTTCACTCACTTATGGCTCAGCCAAATGCAGCCAATTAGACATTTCAGTCAAACTCCCAAATATGTGATTTGTAAACTGAATTGCAAAGGAAAAATAGTCCAAGAGTTGTCAACATGGATGTAACATAGCAAGGATTTGACTCCATGCTAGAAATCTCCATGTTTTCTCATCTTGTAGAAAACATTTCTCCAGTTTGGTTAAGTTGTATATCTCAGACTTCAAAGATTTTAGCAAGTATTTACAGCTGTATTATTCAAAAACTTCTCTGGTGTTACACTACGTCTTTGAGAGCTGCAGCATCCCATGTCCACTGAATTCAAGCTATATTTGCAGTGATATTGAACAGAGCTTAAGAACCACAGAATCATAAAGCCATTTGGATTGAAAAAGATCCTTAAGACCCTCAATTCCAACCATCAACCCAGCACTAAACCATGTCCATAGGTTCCATATATACATGGCTTTTAAATACCTTCAGGGATGGTGACGCAACCATTTCCCAGAATAGTCTGTTCCAATACTTTACAACTCCTCCATTGAAGAAATTATTTCTAATATCCAAACTAAAGTTCCCCTGGAACATCTTGAGGTTGTTTTCTCTTGTTCTAGCACTTGTTACTTGGAAGAAGAGACCAACATACTTGCAACAAATTAAAGAATTGATCTCGCTGCTATCCAATCACACTCAACACCTTTTCTCCATCCTACACCCCAAGTACAAAAGAGGAACGTAAAGATATATCCTGCACTGAACAATCAGTGCTCCCTGCTGCAGGAGCTCAGGGAGTGTGGAAACAGCAGCTTGGTGAAACAGAAGAAAAGACAGAGGGAAAACAGAAATTCAGGCACGTAGGGATTCATGTTAAAATGGAAATCATGTAAATAGGGGAAGACAAGACAAATGAAAAGAGGAGAGAGCAGAAAGAAAAGGAAATCAAGTAATTCTTTCTTAATGGATAGCTGGATTATTTAGTTTATGGCTAATTCTGGCTCCAGCTGTTAAAAAGCTCTAGAAAGAAGCTACTGCCAATGCTCCCACTGCACAAATCTGTGCACATGCCCTCTCTGCAGGTGTGAGCACAGATTTGCCCGGCTCCAGAGCAGGAGGAAATATCATTTCTGCTGTGTTACCACTTCTGATCCTGTCACCTACCTGTGGGCTCAGCTACATCAGTCACATATCTTTAGTGCAGACCAGGCTGACAGACGTCTAGTGAGCCATACAGATAATGTAATGGCAGATAAACCTGAAGCTAATCCTCAGAAATCATTGAAAAGTTTACATTTACCTTGTAGTCACAGTCGCACAGTACTTACAAAAAATGAGTTGGAAGCAGGAGAAGGAATACAGGAAGGGATTGCTAAAACTTAATTGGCATGTGGGTACCACTGAGATAGAGAAGACTTCAGTTTTTTCTTCCTTTAAAAGCATGGTTTCCTTATTGGTTCTATTACTTTCCATCTCATTTTGCTCCCAACCCACTCATCTGGGAATAGTCATATAGCAAAGAGATTTTAAAAAAACCCACATTTTTTCATAAGTTGATTCAAAGCATTAAGAGTTAAATCATCCTGGCATCCTCACATTTTCTCTGCAGTAGAAATGTTGGGATGAAAAAGGATGGATTCCTTAGGATATATAGAACATGTTAGTCTATGGCAGACTCAAATTTCCAGAGATTTATGTAGAGTGATGGCTCTTACTTTAATAAGGTTCTATATTTTTAGAAAGTATTAATGACATGTTTTGATCAGTTAAACTCTCTTCTCTCTCTCAGAAAATATGTCAGTTCATCATAAAACTTGATGCCAAAATATGTCTTTATGGAAAAATATTTCTCAACATCTCTCTGCAAGGTATATAACCGTCCTCCCTCTGTAATGCTTATACCCATACATGTTCTTAAAAAAAATAACATTTTGGATAATAAAAAACCTAAGAAGGAGCTATCTACATTTTAGGAGTTATATCAGGACTCCAAAAAGTGGTATTTACACTTATATTGTTCTATGAGTTAATAAGTCATCTTGAGGGACCACTTTTTTTCCTTTTCTTTCCAAAATCCACTCAAATAGAATACAGTCCTCCAAATTTTTTCTAACTCCATTAATAAAAGCATCTGTTGAGACTGGAGAAGGGTAAAATTTAAGTTAGTAAATCACACAGGTCAATAACCAAGCCCTGTAAGAAACCATCAAACTATTAGCCCTTGTTTTGGCCTACATTTCTGTGGACATTTCTTAGCAACTTGTCATGCTGGACAATGGACAGTGATAGTCTGTCTGTATGATGATGTTACAAAATTTATTGTAGAGTTTTCCACTGTTGAATTATTCAACACTTTCTGCTGTGGAAAGGGTTGCTTCCTGTGATGCCTGGAATCAATTTCCAATTTACATACATTCCTTATCCCAAACTGTGAACCAGTTCAGTGTAGGAATTTAGGGACCAAAAATGAACTTCTAAAACCATCACCTCTTAATGCCTTATTGGATCGTTTTGCGATTAATCCACCCAAAGTCAGCTCAAAGTCATTTAAAATTCTTCGCTTTATCATTATAAGGCCAACAATAGCAACAATAAATCAACAACAGCCAACAACCACCAAAAAACACAATACTCTGGAAACCCAAAGAAAAAAAAAATCCCTCCAATACTAACAACACACAAAAACTCATCCAACTATTCTTTCTCCCTCCAACCTAATCCTGATACAACTGCAAAACTGTGTCTTGCTAATAAACAAACAAACCGGTGACTAAGAAAGCAGACAGATGGGCCAACATCTTTCCTTTTAGAAATAAATCCATTGCTGCAATCCCTGTAAACACTACAGTTCAACAGTATTCACTTTCTTTCTGGGCATTTGATGTGTTGAAACTTGGATTCAGCCATCACTTACAATTTTCTGCAATGGGTTTAAAACTGCTTTACCGCATGTCTTTCAAAAGACACCAGGGAAGAAGAAAGACTCTTCTCCAAGACCCTGAAGCAAAATGCCATTCCAGCTAGAATTAGGTACACAAGGTGGGGGTGGGGCACGACTGCCAAAACAGCCAGATGGTTCAGACATTTTGAAGTTGCATGGGTAATTAGTATTTTGTTCTCCCAGTCACAGGGCCAGCACCAGTTTTCTGTCATTTTGTGGGGTCTCCCTTATCTCAGACCTCTTCTCACGTGTCTTTTATTCATGCAGTGGTTCTGACACCTGGGAGCCCCTATAATACCCCAAGGAGTCATTTTAGGTTAATGAGATCCAGACTGAACACTCAATATAGTATTTGTGAATAAATACAGTGATCCAACTGCCAGTTTCCACTGATGCTGCTTGCACTTTAAAGTACAGCTGTCTGCAGGCCCACTGGGAGTGTCAAACTTGCAAACAGAGAAGTTATGAAGGCATGAGAGAAGGAAGACCTGAGCAATATTGCACTCACCAAAATTACATTTCTAGGAAAACATGAGGGGGAAAAATAAATCTCAAAAATAATGTTTCATTTTGACATTTTATTTCAGAACTGCTCTCATTAGTCTTCAGCAGCTCTCAAACATTTCCCATTTTAGAGAGAAAAATTATTTTTTTATTCCTTTTAAAAAATTTTCCTTATTCAAGAATGCTGAGGTAGCATATTCAGGTAACTATCCCCTACATACACTATTTATTTATTTATTTATTTATCTTTTTTTCTGGTAGCAGTAGTTGCAAGGTCAGCCTTTCCTTATCCTATCCAAATAGTCTTTCTGGTACAAGATCCTCTAATTCCACAGCAGTCTCCACTATCTGAGGTTGCTTGAGATATTTGCTTAATTCCCAGTGACTCTGAAAGCTCTCCCAAAAAAACAGGCTTCACCAATTACTTGCTTTTAATATATTATATTCTCATATAATAGATATAGTTGTAGAGTAAGCTTACAGTTTACCAGGTTTATAACATAAAGTACAGCTCTACAGCCCCATCCTTTTGGCTCCTCTTCCAAATCATTTCATTAGCTACACACTCAAAACAAAAACAAGTCCCCATTACTTTTTGAATTCTCTCCGTGACATCAAGGACGCCTTAGACACCCTCAAGGTGAGATTCTCACCAGTTTTCCCTACTTTTATTTGGAAAGGGGTGAAAAATACTCCATTTTAAATTGAAAGACCAAAATTTAATTTGAAGTTTCAAAACACCAAAGCTGGAAACTTAAAGCACATGGGAGGAACTTAAAGATCTTCCCAACACACTCATCCCTGATTGTGCAGCACACTGATAACGCGTTACCTGCAGGTAGAGGTGCAGTCCCTGACTCAGAAGGAATTTTAATCACAGAATACTGATGAAGACTGAAACATTACAATGGGAGAAATCTTGTTGTACTCTTAGCTGCCTACTGGACCTTATATTTGATCCAAATAACTTTTATGTTATGACACCTAAGAGCATATACAGGTACAGATTTTAACCATAATACAGGCTCCCAAATAACTAAAGCACACAGCCATCAAAAAGAAACTCTGTAATAGAAGAAACTACAACCTGTGTGCAGGCTAAACCAATATTAACATACACCAGACGAGGTCAATTTTACCACAGAAAATCACCCATTCACTTGTCCTGCTGTATCAGTCAAAATGCAGATAGGAACAGGACTGGCAACACGCTAGACTTGTCAAAGTGTTTAACAAGGCAAAGAACTGATGCACACAGTGATTAGAAACCCACTAAAAGCAAATGGTGAGGACAGGAGAAGGAAAAACAGAAGCTGGGCCAAACAATATCCTAAAAATGTTGCAAGGACCTTGACAGCCACCAAAGAATCGGCCTTTCCAGGTTTCAACTTACTTTTGTCAGACTTTGCTTGTTTTTACTCAATGCTACAAATACGAAGTATTTTTTATACGAAGTATGCAAAGTATTTTACTGCTGGCTTTGACAATGACGGAGGGGGAGACTCAGGAAGGATTATGTAACTCTATTCAATTCCTTATATCTTTTTGCAGTGAGCAGGGCAGATTTCTCCCTCACTGTAGGGGTTGCTTTCCTGTTTTCCTGCTGGCAGTGGCTAGGGAGCAGCTGAGGAGCACTTCCCCAGAGGCTGCAGGGACCCAGGCTGGGGAGTGCTCCCACAGAGAGCAACTAGGGCTAACAGTCCTTATTTTGCTTGCATCCTTGGAACTTTGATGTTGGTCCTGTCATTTTGTTAACAGAGTTAAAAAAAAAAAAAAAAAAAAAAAAAAAAAAAAAAAAAAAAAAAAAAAAAAAAAAAAAAAAAAAAAAGCTTTCCCCAATGCCCTCTGCAGATATAAGTTGGAAGCAGGCATTTTCTCTAAGCATAGACATAAAAATAACAAAATGTCTACTTTAAGCAGGAGAATGAGCAAAACTGCAGTTACTTGATAATTTAAAAATTACCTTTATTAGCTTTTGCAAATACAATTAGCATTTCCTTTAGTTATGAATGATCATAAATACATCTAGATGAGTCTCCATGTAAGTGTATACAAAACATGATAGCTTGAAATGTAATTGACTATCTGAGCAGCATGTCTTTTTCTGAAGAATAATAACTTTGGATTTCATAAAAATGAAATTTAAAAGAAAGCATTTTCCAGCAACATATCCATATATAATGTCATAATCAAAAATGAATTATTTTACTGCACAAAATATACTGTTGTTTCCCTCAGTGATTTTTTGAGTAGTACAAAAAGACTACTTTAAATGAGGCATTTTTTTAGGTTTTGGGGGTTGGATTTTTTGTTGTTGGTTTCTTGTTTTGAGGTGGAATTTTTAGAGGCAAATCCAGCTTTCTCTGAACATGATGTTTGAGTTAGATCAATTACAAGCTGTCAGATCCAAGACCGTGCCTGATTAGATTGGACAGGCATTTTAATTTTGCTTTCATCTACTTCTATAAGCAGCAGACAAACAATATTTCTTTTTTTTATAAGGATAAGGACATAGAAGACTTCGTCATGAACAAAATATTTAACCCTGATATTTGTGGGTTTTAGTAATAACAGAGACAAGGGCTGCACATTACATTGCTTAAGAGCTACACTACTGAACATATGAGGGAAACAGGAAGAATTAGATGGAGCTTTGTCTAAAAATTGAGTTTATGTTAGCATGAAAAGTCATAAAACTGAGCATTTACCTCCTCCTTTAAAGACTCATTTCCTTTCAGCAGTTGCTCATTCTCACCCATCATGGTTTCACAGCTTCTTCCAAAAGTGTTCAGTGTCTTCTTATCAGTGGTGCCTGAACTGGGACAACTACCAGTCCCAATAGATCATCTCAGGATGCAAAAACATCATCTTCTTGCCCTGACCTGAAGGGTAAAATAAACATTTATACCAGAGTTTTAACTCAAAAGAAAGCAAATTAATTTTAGTCTGAATGTGGGACATTAGATTTCTATCTAGTAACAGTCCCCATTTCCTCAGACTAACACATATATGGGCTGAATCTATAATATCTACCTCATACAAAGAGGAATTTTCCAGGAAAGACATCTTTAAATCTGGACTACTCAGATACAAACAGACCCATTCAAAATTTTTAAGTGCGATTTGAGGCAAAAATAACAAGAGATGAGTTCTTAATTGCTTTTTTAATATTTTTTTCTTTTCCCAGTTAAACACTTCTCAGCTCCCATATTCAATTTACATCTTTTGTTAGCCTGGCTCAGGTGTGCTTGGCACTTCAGTAAAAGTAGATACTAGAGGAAAAGACAAAGCAATAAGCTGTATATTTAATATTTAATCATAGTGAAGCTAACTAGACAGGAAGTTGCTGCAGAAAGCTGGGCCAATTCTATGGAAAAAGAAGGAGAAATGCATCAAAACGTGTACATGAAAAAAATCTATCAACAGACGAGACTGTGAAACTACTACTTACTTTAACAGCAGGTGGTTTAAAATTACAGGTTTTAAAGCTGTCATTTGGAAATAAAGAAAAGACTACTATCACTGTTTAGCATCAAAGAGTTTTATAGGATTGACATGCCATCAGAAAGTGAAGCATGCTTGCTTTAAAGCATACCAAACATAACACAAAGCAGTTGACAGTTTGGGGGGCTGGGGAGTGGGCAGGGGTTCAGAAACAAAAAGCACACAAAACCACATTAGACAGCTCACTGTGTTATTTTGGAAATACAAATGCAGGTGTCAAGAACTGTATTTCTTAAAGAAAATTAAAATTTCACTGCAGAACCAGAAAAGTACAGTTTCTTCTAGAGACTTAAAATTGAAATGGAGCCAAGCAAAGAGTCAGATCAACTTTTGAGGTGAAAATCCAGACCACAAATAACAGAAAAAGTTTTCTCTTTTGGGCAGTCCATACTATGAGATACTCAAAAGCATTACTGAAATGGAAAGAGCTAGAAGATGCCTGGAATTATATGATGGATATATTAACTGTTACCCCATTTTCCTCTGCTTACACTGAATACTTTCTATCAGGGAAGAATGCTTCCAAAACTGAAATGCAATCCTTGCTACATTTTCAACCACCAGTAGGAACTGTGGGTCTGTGTTGACACTTTAAAACCAAAACACAAATACATTTACTAGTCATTGTGAGTAAGTAACTGCAGCTTTCAGAAAGAACCTGTGAAAAAAGAATCTTAGACTATGAGTGCAAAATACTTTATGAATATATATTGCTCTGTTCATTTCCATAATGACAGTGAAAGCAAAATACAGAAAATATGCTTGTAGTAATAAATTACTGCTTTAATTATATGCATATTTCTACATTATGGCAGTTGCAAGACTTTCCATGATGGTTGCATTCAAGTTTGAAAGGACAGACCTGGGAAAACAGAAACATTGGCAGACAACCATGACTACACAACACAATTAATGACAGAACTCTGTAATTAATTCAGATTTTGTCTCTGCTGAATTCAAAATTCTCTTACATGCGATACTGCTTTTCTCAACAAAAACAACAACCACCTGTGAAAAAGTATTAAGGTCCTAAATTGTGATCACTTTCTATAGTAAGGATTAGGATTATGTGGATTCTTGTTGCATTCTGTTTGTGCTTTGATTAATAGGTAGATTTATTTTTTTTTATTTCAAATTGTTTATTTCAAATTTTAGATTACGTGATTCCCCTCTCAAATTGCATGGTTTCTAAGTAGCACCATCAAGAGTATTTAAACCTGAGCATTTCTCTTACTATTAAAATTACTGAGAAAATACTTTGAGGAAGGAAAGAATTAATCAGAATTCAGTTTAATCTCCATTATCAATGAGGGGAAAAGAAAAGTAAATTGTCTGCAGATGTCTAATATTGAGAAGTTATTTGCATATTAGCAGATAAATTTTTCTGTTCTTCTGGGACTTGAAGAAGGGAAACAGTATTACCTTTTTTTAATCTGAAAATTTGATTTTTTCTCAAAATGTAAAGGTCTTTATGCACTTCTGATATCTATAAATCCCATCTTTTCCTACTACGTCTAAAGAGTCACACTAACAATGGTGTTAGACATTAACAGTACACAACACAAGCATCTGCTCTACATGGCAGGGCAGAAGCTCAGAATGAAATCTCCCACTGTGGTGTCCTTCTGCAACAAGCCATTCCCCACCCACAGGAAAGCAAGCCTTGGTAGCAAACAGGGTTGCACTTTTAGTGGTAGGATTGTACTGTTGGTGGCAGGTAATGCTCTTCTGGTTGTCAGGCATTCAGTGTTTGCAGCTCCACCAGGTACTGCCCCATTAACTTCTTGGTGAGATAAGGAGAAAGCAAAAAACTCAAATACAGCTTTAGTATATATCTGCAATTTTAACCAAAGATTGTAAAAAACCTACTGCTGCCTTAGTATTGGACTTCTATTTTGATTCCAAAGTCATTTTATGTAACCCCTACATCAATTTGAGGCACATTTTAGCTGAGTATGAACTATTGCAGGGCAAGAAACCCCTGAGAAGGGCAAAGGTTAGCAGTCTTCTGTCTGTTTTAATTAAAAAGATAACTTGCAATGAGATGACCAAGTAAATACCAGGGCCAGCAGGATAAAATCCCTGTAGTAGAGGGACATTTTGGAGAATTCTTTTAAATATTTTCAAAGTTGCTTGGATTTATTATTCCAAGATTTTTTCCAAGAATTCTCCAAGTTATTCACAATAAAAATTAGTGAACATGGTGGGAGATTGTAAGCATCCAGATGATTGAAAAAGAATAAATATTTCCTCCCTTTAAAACAAGGTTTAGGAGAAATGAAGACACTGTAGACCAGCCATATGAACTTAAATTCATAAAAAATACAGAATCAAATATTTAAACAAAATAAAACCTTTGGAGCAGAGAAAAAAAATTAGGTGAAAGTAATTTTGTCATGACAGATAAGTCTAGTTTACATCTATGAAACAAGAAACATATCTTTATAATGTGGACAAAAAACTGAAGTCCCATCTTTATCTTAGCAAGCTCTTGATGTGGTCATGTCTGAGACCTAATCAAGTCAGTCATGTCCTTCTTGGGGCCGTCCTAAGGACCATGCATAACAGATTGAAAATATACACCATCTTCCTTTACCACACTTAAATGTAATGACTCATGGCAGACAGATCTGAAAAGGTTTGTTCTACATCCAGCCTCAGATGTTATTTTCATTAGTGACATCACAGGTTTAAAGCATATTGGAGAACAGAACAAGACAAAAATTGAAAAGGACCTGAAGCAGAAGTGTCTTTAAAAAAGTAAAAAAAACCCACAACTACTGTATGTCTTTTAAATTGTAAATGTAAGGAACTTTCTGCAATAATTCAGGACAATTGGCTAAGTGAAAGCCCTTAAAGGTCATGAGTTATAATGGATCCCAAGATAAACCTAAGTAAAGAAAATTACTGAAAAGTCAATCAGCCTGACAATGCACAAAAGATGAAATAAAACCTAGAGGACACCTAAGTTAGTCATTCCTCTTAACCAGCCATTTAACAAAGCTATCAGAACAGTAAAATCCAGTTTGAGGTGTCACATCTCAAATCAAAGGAGTAGTTGGAGAGATCTTAACACAGTAGAACAAGAATGTTGAAAGAATTTGAGGGACACAATCTGTGAGAAAAGAGAATATACATCTCAGCCTGAAAAAAAAGGAAATCTTCAATACATCTCTGCTAGAGAATGCAAATTACATCTTCTTCCAGTCTGGAATATAAATAAAGAGAAACCTGAGTTTAAACGAGAACAAAGGACATTTAGGTGAGCTAAGAAAATCCACTAGCTGAATAATCAAACAGTGCTATAGCTTTTCCAAGAGTGTTGTAATATCAAATTGGGGCTAACCAAAGCAACTAGATAAACATTAGCTCAGAACAAGTTTGCTTTCTATTTTGGTAAAAACTGAATGTAGACTTTCGATAGAGACAGCAATACACATCTTAAGAGCTCATTTTACAGAAGTCTACAACCTCGGCAAAACATTTCATTACTGCTTTGTAGCCTCAAGGTCCTTGAGCACAGCATTAAACTCTCTCAGGCCTAAATCTCAAGTGCTTTTCTTTTTTCAGATGAGCTCCATTTTCTGTACAGCCCAGAGTTAAATAATCACAGTCTTTAATTTACCTATGGACATAGATTTCTGCTTGGTTTTACTCACAGATCTGCCTGTTCATAATCAGCATGCTCAAATCAATGAATTTTAAAAACACACTAAAGAATAAAATAATTTGATTAAAAAAATCTGTAAGCATTAACATTCAATCCAAGAACTCTAGAACATACTCAGAACTGTAAAAGTAGCTGCTACAAAAGTGGTATGCAAAAGGCTTACCATGGCAACAAATTTCAGAATAGTTACAGAAAGTATAGGGTCTAACAACTGTAAAACTTGAATGCTATTTTATGAAATTAAATAACAGAATTTAAGGGGAAAAAATTCCTGTGTTCTTCCTGACTTGTTCCAATTGTGTACTTTGGGTGTTTATATCCTTTTGCACTTCTTCCCAACATACTTCTACACCCAACATCCATTCTGCATATTCCAACAAACTGTTAGAAACAAATAGGACAAGCATGCAAACTTGCAGCTTTGTCTGTTTTTGAGACACAAATGAATGCTTTCTGATAGTACTTTCCTAACAGGATGTTTATGAGACAGACAAGGTTTGACTTTATTTTAAGCAAGGACTTAGCTTCTCTCAATTTTATGTTCTGTGGTACTCATTGGAGTTTCAATATTGCCAGAAAATTTTCTCAGAAATTTTGTCCCCAGAAATTCTAGTGATAACTTAATGACAATAAAGTTATCTTGATCACTGCAAAAGAAAGAGGAAACTCATGACCAGTCTAAGAAGAGTGTTAGCAAATGCATATTTTAGCCTCTCTTTACCAAAGTGCTTGAAGGTCTCTGTATGCCAAGCAAAAAGATGAGATTTAACATGAAAGCCTGTTGTTTCATTCATACCATGAACAGTCTTATAAGAACAGAAATCCCCACCAGCCAAAAGCTCATCAGTCCTCTACTAATAGAACACTGTAATTTCTAAAGCGGAGCAATTTAAATAAAAACTTTTAGGAGTGAGATGAAATACTAGGTAAAGTTTTCAATTCCCCATCAGAGTGTAGGCTTTTTTAGCAAGTGAATAGCTACAAAACACAGATTTTTAATAAAGAAAAAAAAATAAAGACAATCAAGCAGACAGCTGCTCAAAGAGGAACTAAATACTTTGGAAGTAGAAGATTGAATACATACTTTGGATTTCAAACTACACATTTTTTTCAAACCTTGTAGCATGTTACAGCAAAACATTTTAGTGCCTATCAGTGTCATATTTAAAATTGTGTAAACTAATTTACACATCTTTGTGGCTTTATACAATTTTCAAAGCACAATCTGTTTCATGAAGGTCACAAGCAATCTAACACATCCCATACTACATCTATTTTAAAATAATGACTGCTGCCCATTCATTAACATAAAGCAGCTGGTCTGGATGAACATGCCCAAAGAGTGGTAGTGAATGGAATTAAATCCAGTTGCCTACCAGTCAAATGTGGTATTATTACACATGGCTCAGTGTTGGGGCCAGTCCATAGTATGGATGAGGGGATTGAGGACACCTTCAGTGTGTTTGTAGATAACACTAAATTGGCTGTTATCCTCAAGTGACACCAGGGGAAGTTTGGATTGGATTATAGAGAAAAAAAATTACCAAACAGATTGTGAAACACTGGAACTGGTTGCCCCCAGGAAGAGGTGAAGTTACCATCCTTGGAGGTATTTAAAAGATGTTTAGATGTGGCACTTAGGAATATGGTTTCATGATGGACTTGACTGTGTTGGGAAAATGTTTAGCCTCAATGATCCTAGAGGTCTTTTCCAACCTAAGGGATTCTATGATTCTGCATCTCATAGCTGTAACAACCTTCCTCACAGCACCAACTGAGAAATGTCATCTGTCATCCAGAGTGACAAACCGTTCTTTAAACATATTTATTATTAATAAATAACATTGTACACATTTTTCAAAGCGTGGCCACTCTATATATCTTACTCAGTTGAGTTCACACTTCTTTATCAATTACCTTTGTACTAGACATTGCCTGACAAGTGGAAGATGAATGGAAGCAGCAAAGCCAAATTCTATAATCTAGACACAGCACAATGCCTCAATGAATACATAAGACAAAGACATTATTTACTTTGGAAGTTAACAGTAATATTAGAGTAAAACAGCAGAATAGCCATGTGCCCTGAACCAGATGTGGGATGCTTCTGGAGCTCAGTGGTTTGCTTTCAGGAATAATTCATATTCATTGCTAGTTCCAATGCTGTTACAGGGATGTATTGCTACAGGATATACTTGAAGTGAAGCCCTTGTAATCTCAGAATGAGGTTTTTTAAAAAGCACTGGTTTTGTCAGAATTAAATAATGACATGAACTGAAAGTTCTAGTGTTGCAACTGAGATGGACAAGATACACTTGTTTCTTCGTGCAGAATAGCTGAATCTTTATTGCACACAGCTCATGGTATCAGAAGGCACTGTGTTTGAATTTGATTGGTCAGCAAATCACTGAAACTCAGTTAATTGGTTGGTAATGGCTGATATACATGTCTATCAAACTTTTTTCTTTCTGGATATGTTTACATTTTTTCTTCATGGATTCTTATGGGATAAACTTCTTATTTTTACAGATGCAAACTGTCTTCTCCCCAGAATATATTATTATGCAAATTGATTCTCATTCTTATAATTCTTTTCTCATGGTAACTTCTCACGCTAGTTGTTAACTTCGATGAAATAACAAGTCCTGATTTTACAAGGCCTTTCTTTTATAAGGTTTTACCTATGTGTAACACTACAACATTGGAAGGTCATTAAATGACACTTCAGGAACACAAGACTGATACAAGAAGGCTCCATGATTTCTTTTTCTAATATTATTGAAACCTTATGCATTTTATGAGTCAAACCAGGATCTTAGAATTCAATTTTTTTGCTATGCTCTTACATAGTACTCACAGAAACCATGTACAAGCATGTTAATCAAGACATCTTTCATTATGTCCAAGTCATGCGCTGTGAATTCTTGCTACTACAGGATGCTCAATGTTCTCCAAAACATGGATTTATCCATCTTGGAAGCCAAGACTGAGTCAAAATATTGCTTCCTGACTTTAGGAACACACTTATTTATCTGGTTTATTTTGCAATCCTAAATTCTTTGTCTCAGTGGACTACAACAAAAGAAACAAATGTGTTTAGACAAAGAAAAGCCACCAAAATCAACATTATTTTCTCTTTTCTTTCATAACTATAGTCACAAGTGAGACTGCCTTGATAATAAGTAATGTCCCTATGCACTCTACAGTCTTAAAATAAATTATTTCTATACCTATTATACAAAATGTTATGGTGGGAATGGGATTACTGATGAAGAAACAGCATCTTAAAACAAGTCTTGAAAATCTGCTGTAAGGTTTTCCCAGATGGAATACAGTGAGCATGTCAGAGTCTAATGTTCATAAGGTAGAATAATAGAAATGAAGAGAACTATTGATCTGTTCACAAAATAAGCCCACATCTATATACACACACTCATTTACAACCCACACGCCTCAGTGGAAGCACTGTCAAACTCAAACTGTAACGTGAGTTTGGGGTTGATAGGACAAAGTATATCTATTTTTTTGAGGATGCATACAGGGTAGAAATAATGGGGGTGGGGGAGTGGAGGAAAAGGTAGGAGGGGACAGAGAGGAACTCCAGATATAACTGAGTGTAGAGAAAATATTAAAAATAGCAAAAATATTTTCTCTGACAACTCATCTGTTGTTATTACACAATTACCATACTTAGAAATGAGCTTAAAATATTTTCCACCTGTTTCAAACAGGCTCTTAAAGCCTCTCCAATTATTTTGAGGCTTTTTGCCCAGGCTAGCAATATCTTGAGGTAAATGCAAAATTAGAGGGAATGAATATTTCTTTGGTACAGTAAGGTCCATGGAAGCTGATCCTCGGTAGGCTGACTTGCACCCAACTACTCTCCATTTCCAAGCCAGAGCATGACACCGGGATGGATCTCCAGCCTCACTGTATTTACTATACAACTGCCTCCAGTATTTCCATCAGCATCTTCTAGCACTCTCCCATCACTCAGTGCTGCTACATAGAAACTTCAGATTTAAGACTCGGAATTCACAATTTTTGCTAACACTTCAATGTGGGGGACTTTTTCTAACTATTCCATAGATACGCATGATAAAACTATGTTTTCATCCAATAAAACACTCTTCTTTCATTCATTCCTAGTTTTTGCCTTTACAGTAAAGTTCAGAAAACTAATCAAAGAACTGAAAAAGAAGTATTAAGCTGTTAGGCTGGAGATAAAAATAAAAAAATAAAAGATATATTAAGAGAGCAAGAAAATGAAACTGTTTTAAAACAAAGTCCCAGCACAATGTTTCTCTCCAGTGTTTCAGCACAGCTCACTCTGCCACAGTTTAAGTGGATCATCAGAATTGGAAGACATCAAGTCATATGAGAAAGATAGTGACAACTGTCATTGGCTAGCATTAGTATTTCCCTGGGAAGCTGTTTTAGAATGCTCAACCAAACAAGCACTTTGACATTCACATGGAAAAAAGAACAAATGTTTTTACAATGCTTTAGAGTCACCATTTCTTTGCTATGAAAAGCTACTCAAAACTCATAACACTATTCAGGCAGAACTTTTGGGAAGTTTGATATACAAGTGACGGTTAAAGCGAGTTTCTCACGTTTAATTCCAGACAACAGCCTAATACTTGGTGACACAAAGACAGACATATTGTGTTTTATGAAACATTTAACCTTTACACCCAAATATTCACAAATAGCCTCCAAAATGGTTATCAAAGCCTAAGTTAACAGGAGACAGAGAAAATATAGTGATCTTGTTCTGAATTATTGTTAAATACAAATTTTCATTGTGTTTCCATCTTCTCACAAATTGTAGCACACTAGTCATGAAAGTACAAGGTTTTATAGCAATATTTTTAAATTAAGATTGAGCAACAGTTGGGCAAAAAATATGGGTAATGTTGGTTTAACAAAGATAAATGAAATTCAGTTCATTTTAACATTGTGCAAGTCTTCTTTTTAAACCCCACATTGTTTCCACTGGAGACACACTGCATCCATATGCAGAGCATTTACAGTATGTCTTGGGTTATGGAAACAAAAATTTGTGTTCTATTTCATCTGTTGAAAGAAGTTGGGGAGATGTTTTCCCTTCTCTCTTGTAGCTCTTGGGTTAGGGGGGCCAGTGTCTTCTGATAATGGGCCAACTGTTAAAACCAGGTGGGGCAGTGTTTCTTATCTCTTTCACCACCCGTCCTCCTTCCAGAGGGAAATTTTCTGCTAATGGGCCATTAAGGCTCACCAAGCCATCATCCACAAGCCATCATCCATATTCCATCAACCCATTGTGAGATGCTCCACCCAGTGGGGGGGACCCAACCATTCCTACCTGGATAAAAAGTGAGACGTAGGAACACAAGGTATCTGGTTCCATCGGATTCCCAGAGGAAGACCGGGCCCTTCTCACCATCACTGGACCCTTTTCTCTCAGCATCATCTCTACTCCAACAGCACCACATCTGCCACTCCAGGAGGACTTACTGTGGACTGCTTCCAACAGCCTGACCAACAGGGTGTCAGGTGGTATTTCTGACTCTGTCAGGGTTTCTAGGATTTTTGTTTGTTTGCCTGCTTGTTTCTTTTTTACTACTACATTTGTATTTTTTAATATTCCTAGTAAAGAACTTCTATTCCTAGCCCCATATCTTTGCCTGAAAGCCCCTAATTGGAAAATTATAATAATTTGGAGGGAGGAGGTTTACATTCTCCATTCTAAGGGGAGCTTTCACTTTCCCTGGCAGATACCTTTCTTTCCAAACCGAGACACAGTAGTATGCTTATTCTCCAGCAGAAAAGCTGAAGTTCTTGTTCTTTTCTGTAAATTCAAATGCCAGCGTAGTAAATACCACTCTTGCCTCTGTAATGCATACAATTCTTGCTTTTCAAAATAATCACTATCTTTTTAACAATCCTAGAAAACCCTTCTGGGATGGGCTCCATGTCACTCAGATAACCATGGCCAATGTTACAAAACTTTGTCCTGTATCATGCACATCTTGAGCAAGCCTTGACAGCCCTGCTTGGCTAACCTGAGCATCCACTGCCATGCTCAATCTAACCTCTTCAATACTTTTGACAGAACAACTCTGCCAGATGGAAAGGGAAGCTAGATTAAGGTAGAGGCACAACTGTAGACAGAGAGTCCTAGACCTAAACATCATAATCCAGCACAAATCTTACTACAGTGACAAAATCAACAGATTTCACACAACAGGTT
The DNA here is from genome assembly GCA_013400275.1 of Rhadina sibilatrix. Taxonomy (NCBI): domain Eukaryota; kingdom Metazoa; phylum Chordata; class Aves; order Passeriformes; family Phylloscopidae; genus Rhadina; species Rhadina sibilatrix. The sequence goes on along the minus strand of VWYO01027582.1, from coordinate 75,236 downwards.
GCACATTTAGGTGGAAATTTGAATCTGTTTATACAAGTATTTCACTGTTATGACTACTTATTTTGACTTACTCTTTCCAGACAAAGGACAGGCTCTCGGCTCTCTCTTTCACTTATGTTTAGTGCATTCAGTATCTCATGCCTCTTTACTATTCCAAAGTGATACACACAGAGTAATAATTTACTACATAATTCTGCCATCCTAAGTTCACTGTACTATGCAAAGTGTAGGAACAACATGCACTTTTTTCTATGTGAGTTTCCATCTTAAACAAACAAACCCTTTACAGTATTCATTTTAATGAAAAATTAATATAGTCACACACTGCAAGGGAGAGAATCTAAAATTAAAGCATTACAGTTCCTACACTGTCATGTGTGATACGAAAATTTCCGTGTGACAGGAAAATCCTCTTTACAGTATTATAGCTAGACATTAAATTTAGCACTTCTTGTAATTTGATAATCATCTAAGCAACAATAAACCATACAAATATATGTACCTATTACATATGGGGAAGGAAGGCACAGTCACACATGCTTCACCTATGCACAACAAATCCTCTTATTTTGCTGGATGCTCAGTTGGCTTTATTTTCTATTTGGTACCCCAGTAAGCATGAAAAACACTAAGTTCATAAATATAACCAAACTCTGTTTTGAGCGAGATAAAACCCTCCTGTAATGCCAAGAGAGAACTTAACTCACTGGTGTTTGCTCAAAATGCTGAAATAGCTCAGGTCTCATAGCTGGAGTTTCTGAAGGACATAGCCAAATTATTTCTGCCCAGCTTCACATTTCACGAGAACTCAGTTTTATAGTCCCAATTTAAACATGATTATATTTGGTGTTTGGCTGGATGTACCACACTGAAAATTGAGTTTTGATTTAGCACAATCATTTTAGCTAAACACAACCTGTGGTTCAGGCACAGATGGATTAAGCGTGATACCTCATCAGCTAGTAATGCAATGTTAAGACTAAATTTAACATTCAAGGCTGATACTTTAAATACATTCATTACTCCTTGCACAGAAAATCATATACACAGCACTTTTGAATTTTTCCTGCCATCACAATCAACCCTGATCTTCAGCAGAAAAGCAAGCAACTTGTTCAGGAAAGATTACCACCTGTAATCAGCACACATAGTATATGTTCTTCAGTTGTCAGCTAGAAAGAAAAATATAAATTCTTAAATTGTACTAAAAAGTGGAAGAGTATCTTCTACGTTGCCTGTTGTCAATCATTTTTTAAACTATTTTACTTAATGTTTTATTTTGGCCTTTCTGTTTTTTTTTTAAATGCTTATTTGTCCTTAGAAGAACAACATTTCTTTTGTCATATTGTCATAAATAGTGCATAAATATTTAAAATTACTATTTGGCCCAGCGAAAGGGAAATGCCAAGAGTTATAAGTTTGTTTACTGAGGCTGCAAACTATAATAAGCATCTTACCACCTTAAGCAAATATTATAAGCACAGCAATGATTCAGCATCAGAAGTCTAGGCACTAGCTTCAAGATTAATGTTTCCTAGACTTTGCATTGAAGAACCCCAGTAATGAGCCAGTGTTGCAAGGCTTATGTTGACCTTGAACTGAACAAAACTAGCAGCATCCTTGTTCTAAGGATCTCACAATCTGCATTTTATACTCATTCATACTGTGTTAAAAATGCAGCTGGTAGAAATTCACAATTGGCTTTTCTTTCTTTTTTTTTTAATAAGTTCTTCATTTGCCCCCCTTAGAATTCAATCAGAATCACAGAAAAGAGAGTAGAGTTTCTCTACAATGAAGCACAATTATCATGTCTAACCCACAATTTTGAAAGGTAAAGGGATTGAAGTTCCAGGTTCCCTGTTTCACAAAGATAACTTTTAGGGTGGTTTCTTTCAAGATACAGTTAAAAGTAGGGTATGGAATCTTGAATATGCAAATGCATTCATACATCTTCAACCCTCAATGTGACCACAGCTATAATTAATCTCACTATATTCAGAATTAATTCCCTATGTTCTGTGTGTCTATTAAAGCTTTTCTTTAGTTTTATATATTATACTTGCCTCAGTCTCTAAGTGGGTAGATTTATTACACTTTCTTGTTGAAAGACTTTCATTGTTCATGTTGTAGTTTGATTCATCCTCAAGTTTTTAAAGGTCAGCTGCAAACCCACAAACAGCTTGACAAACAACCAACCTTTGTAGATGAATATCAGATTTATGTGATATTATATCATTGTCATACTCTTGTAATTTGCAACAATCGAGTTTGTGATGTGTCATTTAAAGATATGCAGGTCCTGAATTATTCATGGCTTCAACACCAATAAATTGTTCAGAACTATCCTCATCTCTTGGATACCTGTTCTCTTTTAAATAATTTCAAATTCAAGTAAGCAATCCAGAATTCAAACTGATAACCAAGATCACGTCTGGATTTGAGTGTTTATTTCTCAATTACATGGTCTCCATTAAAGTAGTTCAAATGAAGTACTCAAATGAAGTTATCTATATATTGACCATATAGCATAAGTTAGTTATATATTGATCATGTTTTATTCATATCTGGAAGAAATAGGAATGCAGCATTATTGTGGCATTATAGTGGATATAATTTTCTTTTACGTGCGGCACACGCATGCACACTAGCCAATATCTATTTACCTTGAGCGTTGGGTTCTTCATACTACTGGAGATTAGCAGGGCACATGAAGAAAACCTGGCAACAGCAATCCATAAAAATTTTCAGCTTACATTTCATAAAGATTGAACATTACTTAAGAAGAATGATATGTAACAATGGTGAAAAAGTTGGCCCCATGCCAGGTCTATATCTCTGATCTCAACCTAGTCATTTGCTCTATCATAAGTACTTTATAATAAAACATTCTATATTTTCAAGCCTTTTCAATAGGAAAGCAGTCTTCTTTTTATTTATATATGTCGACTTAGAAAAAGAAACACAGAACAAGATTTTATTACTTTGATATGTGAACCAAGAGAGTGAGAGTCAGAGACTACATACTTATATCCTTGCTGGAAAAGCCCCAGGTAAGAGTACAAAGACATTACTTATCCAAAGATGACTTTATCCCTTCAATGAGCATAGAATCATTTGACTGATATTTAGGATATTTAGAATTAATACTTTATTCATCCTTTTACATTTTTTTTTTTAATGTAAGGCCTTGCATGAGTACAGTGATTACTATTTTTTATAAAATTTGCTTTTTGTCTTCAGAAGACACTTGATTCAGCATTGCTGAATAGATTATTGATCTCACCTACTGAATACTTGTGGTTAACATTGATCACTGCAGAATCCTTTGAAAGTGCTGTGTTTCTTCAGTATAAAATTGATATCTTTAGATGTTGTAGTATCAAAACAAACAAACAAAAATCTGAAATGTCCACAAAGTTTCTACTAGCAACAATGACAGAATTGCTTTTGGAAATCACATAACAGAAATAAATGCTCTTAACAGCCCTGACCTGTGGCCAGTGAAGATTTCAAACACTAGAATAAGCCACAGTGACAAATACATGGAAATAAATTACATCTTTTCAACCATCCTTCACGTTACTTTTCTATGAAGAAATTAATTCTTTCCAAAAGAAACATGACTATGGAATTTACTTGAAAGTTCATTAAAAGCATTGTACAGATCACTGACTTTATGTTTATAAGCACTTGCAAGACCTCTATCCCATGCCCAAAAGCTTGGCTGTTACAAAAGGAGAAGGAGGGAGAAAGGAATACAGTGCACTGATACTACTATAATGCACATGCTATCATTTATAGGGAAGCTTGTTTTGTGCAGAGAAATTGATTTCCAATCCACCCTTGATTTTCTCAGGAGCATAGAGATTACTTGAATTTATAAATTTACTAATATATATTATCTCATGTCTCCCTTTTATGTTGTATGTTTTAATCCTATTCATTCTGAAATAATCATGGGACATATTTTCTATGCATGATAACTGCATAGCAGCTTTTATGGAAAGCAGAAACCTGTTTTAATTTGGACTAGGAATATTTCATAGCATAAAAGGTAATCTAAAAGTTCTTTAGTTTCATCCACATCTAGAATAACATTCTAAAATTGATTTTGTTTTTTTTAGGAAATACTTGTCACTCTACCATTTTTTTATCCCAGTGTTCCAAATTGCTTCAGTTCATAAGGATTTTTTAAAAATAAATTAGTAACTGCTCCATGGGGCTTTGATTTGTCAGTTTCTTAACTGTCAGAAAGACGCCAACTTACTCAACATGACCAAGCTAGCATTGGTCACAATTACAGACAAAGATCTGAGGCATGCTGAACCCCTGGTTTAGATGTTAGGTGATGCCTTTAATACATAGTAACAAGCAAGTAAGTTTCAGCTGGAACTTCTAGAAGGTGTCACTCTTCAGTTTTCTTTCACTGTTAATTTCAAGCACAGAAGAGCTGACTTTCACAAAAATACAACGGTACAAAAAGTTATGTAATTAAAGACAGATGTGACTGTCATCCTATTTTCATTAACTTGCTAGGCTTCCCACCTGGAATAACTGACTGCAGCTTCAGAGGAAATCAACATCTCATTGGAGACACAACACGGCCAAGGAGCCAAAGGAGTAAGAACCACATGAATTAGCTTTCAAGACAATACATACCATTTTCACAAATTAAAAGCTTTGATTTGTGATATTGCTTGTTTTATTGTTTTGTGATATTATTGGTTTTATTGTTTTGCCATACAGACTCAAGAGAAGATAAAAGTGGACAAAAGGACAAATTCTCTAATAACCTCTTCAGATAGGTCAGCTGGTTAAGGATACTCTTATTGTTCCTGTATTTGAGGAAAACCACCTTGAGCTGGCCTTTCAAACCTAGCATATGTTGGCAGGGTACTCTTGGCTAGGTACTAAGGTTATCAGTGATAAAATGTACCCTGAGGCTCAGGCAAGCATATGCATATATGTCAAGCTTACTGCTGTTACAGAAATTGGCAGCCCTGAAATCCAGCTGAATAAAGTCTATCACTCTCCTTCAGATTTTTTTCATTACTAGACCCTCTAGTTCCATTCCTTCAATGCTTTTAAACTGCTTGTTCTCCTTACAGCATTTTAATAGGCTTCTTTGACAAGGTACCCTAAAAAGGTACCATTATTGTTGCAACTGTACCATATACCATGCCCTTCTACCTTAAAAAAAATAAAAAATTAAAAAAATTCTGAAGTACAAAGAACACCACTTTAAGGAAAGAGGTCACCTTAGATCTCTGGAAAGCCCCAGCCACCAAAGGCAATGCTGCCAGACCACTGTCCTGAACCTGCTGTTCCAATTCCACATGCTGATGTTTGAAGGGGTTTTTATGGTGGTTTTGTTGTTGTAGTTGTTGTTGTTTTTGGTTTGGTTTGGTTTTATGTTTTTGTGGGGTTTTGTGGGTTTTTTTTGTGAGGAACAGCAGTAGGACTAATAGCACACTCCTGGCTCAGACACAAGCAAGTTATCATAACCTTAATGTGTTATCCTGCCAGGCTGAAGTAGCCATCTGCCTGCATGCTTTTAGCCTACTTCAATTACGAGAGAACACAATTTAGCTTGATCTTCAATGTAAGAGCTAAATGTGAGATTACATGACTTAGCTCAAATCTGAAACTAAACTGCATTATCTCTCAATTTGACAGGGAAAGCACCCACCCAAATAATGGATAGCAAAGGTTAGCTGAAGGGAGGAAACCTGTTAAGCCATTACAACTCAATCATGTTAATGAAAGGTTTAATTTAATGTGCTTTATAGCGTATCTGCAGCCATAAGCACAATAATTCACAAAGATGTGTAGTTCCTTTGTGATGCCTGACAGATCATATAACATTCATATATACTCTAGGATGGAACATGGCTAGTTCGTAAGTTGAAAGAACCTGAACAAACACATACAATGTTCAACCACAGAGAACTCTCCTTTTTTGAGGAAACTGCTAATCTATGGTTAGCAGACTTACATGTACTTTACAGAAAATTTATTCAGCCTTCAAATTTGAGGATCTTGTTTATACAGCAAATAAAAACTACATCCAATTTTACTGTACATAGTACATGGTTTCAGAGTCACATCTTGTGTTCCCTAAGGCTGTGGTGAATCTCTATCACATGTTGAGACCATAAAGCAATTGGTTATATCTCAAAGACATGGATATCTGCTCAATTTTTACAAGTGGATTACAATTTTATTTTACACATTCCTATACTTTAAAAACTCAGCACACAAGGCATAATACACTGTGCAAACCCATTCTTTAACACTTTTTAATCTGAATTTTAAAATATAACAAAGAAAGGCAGCTCCTTTAGTATTAAGCTGTTGTGCCTAGAAACCAGTATGTTTCTTTCAAATAGTTATTTTCTCAGATACAATCTTTGAACTTACATACTTTGGCCTATTTAGGAGACTTATTCAGAGAGTTCCTTGAGGAGCAGCCCTTTAAAACAAGAGTCCAGGAAAGCTGGGTGTGCTTCAGCACTGTTCCTGTGTGCCAAAGGATGAGCTGATGAGGCAAATGTTCAGCCTGGATGGGTTACGAGGTTTCAGAGGAATTTAGGAATAAAAAAAGGATTCATCCTCTTTAGAGGGAGGGTCACGTCTCTCAGGAAGTATTTAAAGGGGTTGCTAGGGCATGTAGGAAAAAAATTAGTGAAGTCAAAGCTCAGCTTGAACTTAATTTGACAACTTCTATGAAGGATTATAAAAAATGTTTTTACAAATATATTAATGGCAAAAGGAAGGGTAACACCAGCCTTTGTTCTCTACTGGATGAGGGAAGGAACTTAGTTAGCTGCAGATGAGGAGAAGGCAGAAGTGCTTAATGCCTTTTTGCCTCAATCTTTAGTGAAAAATGGCTTATCTTCAGGACAACTGCCCTCCTAGGTTGGTAGATGGTGCCAGGGAGCACAATGGTCTCCCTGTTATCCAGGGCCAGATAAGTCAGAGAACTGCTGAGCCACTTGGATAGTCATAAATCT
>VWYO01027582.1:42963-67572 GCA_013400275.1 Rhadina sibilatrix | reverse complement strand
TGGAGAAAAGGAGACTCAGAGATGACCTTATCACTCTCTACAACTCCCTGAAAGGTGGCCAGGTGAGGGTTGGTCTCTTTCTCCAGGCAGCAACTGACAGAACGAGAGGACACAGTTTTAAGTGGCACCAAGGGAAATATAGGTTGGATAGCAGGAAAAAGTTTTTATGGAATGAGTGATAAAGTACTGGAATGGTCTGCTCAGAGAGGTGGTGGAACCACCATCCTTGGATGTGTTTAAAAAAAGAAGGGGTGTGGCACTCAGTGGCATGGTTTAGTTGAGTTGTTAGGGCATGGGTTGGACTTGATGATATTGAGGGTCTCTTCCAAGCTAGTCATTCTGTGTGTGATACCTGAAACTTTCCAATAATACTACATTTATCTTGTCGCAATGAAAAACACCACAACTTATTCTAGCATTCTGGTTGACTAATAATGTGGCAACACTTACTTTATTTTTAAATAAAACCATAACACTCTTGACCAAGTTTGCCCTAAGCTTACTTCACAAATTTCTGCTACAACACAGATGATGCTCTTCACTTATGCCAGTTATTTGGAGCCAAATTATGATGGATTATCAGTCAATGAGAGCTAAAAAAAAAAAAATTATCCAAGGCTTCTGTTCAGAATGAATACTAATAAACCACCAATACAAATTGCCACACTTGCAGAAAACTCCTGTGATTGGGGAGTATATGTAAAATAATGCATTTAATATCTTTCCATGAGCATACATAGCTACCTACCCCCTAGAATAATAGCATTACTGTCACAATTATCCCCATGTAAAAAAAAAAAAAAATCATAAAAAACCCACACAAACCAACCCCACACTTATGTATCTATTGATAACAAAAAGCATTCCTTCTTCCACTACAGTGATTTTGTTATCTTCCTCCTACAGTCATTTGTTACCCTCCTGATTTTGAAGTAAATACACACATGAAACTGTATCAATCTTATTTTAGTTTGCTGAGTTTTGTTAGACCAAGACATATTTTCTACGCATTAAATATTCAGATTCCTACACTCTGTTCAGGGTGCCTCAACACAAACTATTCTGCTATTCTTCTTCCCTCTGCCAGGTATAATAATCTTGCAACTTAATTCCATTGTTTTCTCTTTTGCATTTAATTTGTAACCAAAATGCCACAGTGCAAATATTTTAACTAAAGCACTGATTTTCTTCCTGTTTTCCCAAGTGTTTTCTTCCTTCCTAAAAGTTACAAATACCAAAGTCAGCTCACTAAGCATTCGTAACAATTAAAGCATAACAAATAAAAACTGTTTAAAGAAAGATGCCATTAAAGAGCATTTATTCAGTATTACTAGGGTGTGTGAAATTATAAGCAGGCTTTTGTGTTATTTATTCTTTTGTTTACAAAACATAGCAGGGAACTTGTATGCTGCATTGTTCCATGTCATAAATTTAAAGTTATAGTCTCCATTTCTCATATTAATTGCCCAGTTAAAAGCTGAGACTGGCTTAATATAACCTGATCTACAGTGAAGAGCAGATTATTTCATATGGGGTTCAGCACCAAAAGCACCACTTGGGCAGTTGCGTGGGCAAGGCTGGCTGCTTTGCTTTTGGAAAGAAAGTGGCTCCCAAAGCAACCAGAAGTACATGATTCAATTTCAGGTTATTTTTTCAGCTAACAGGGAACATACCCATGGACAATTCTTTTTCTGCCCAGTGGACATGAAAACACCTGATGCCCAACATTAATTCTAAACTATTGTAAGTCTTACAGTGTGTCATACAGCTAGACTTTTCCAGTTGATTAAAACTCTATATTTTGTTTATATGACTACCTCCTTTTTGCCAAATAACATGAAACATTTTACCATGTTGTACTCTTTACAAAGCTGAAAGTTTAATATAAGTAATAACAGCATTCATCACACTCTATCAGGGATAGTTTCAAACAGTGGAACAAATTTAAGTCTGTTTAATGAGGATTTCTGGTGAACACAAGTGATGATTTTCTCAGGTACAAGATCACCAGGTATGAGCATCCACTAGATATACCAGAGGTCTTTTGCTGCCAGAATTCCTCAATTAAGAGAAGTAAAAAAAAAACTGACTCCAAATATAGCTGTTGCATGCCAAATCCATTTGCATAATTTAAAATTTTAATATCCAACAATTAGCCAAATTAAGTTCCATCTTGTCGAAAATTATTTTGGTTTATGAAGGCATAACTGACCTTGAGGTAACTTGAGCAGCTGCATTTGCCATTGAAATGTTCCAGCCAGAATAGATGTCCTGGCAGGAGCAGCACTAGCATGAGAGTACTGTCAGTAAAGTCACATGAAATAGAACACATCTCACAACAATCTTCACAAACATCCAACACTCATCTCAAAGACCATATTATTTTAATGGCAATCTACTTTTCCCCTCTTACATACTCCATAATTTCCATGGAATTTACCAATAAATTTGTCCTTTTTTGCTTCTGTTTCTACACACTGCAAAGCATATGCTCCCAAAGAAGTTTAACACAGTACTTGCAGTAACTGGAGCTTAAACACACATATGGGAACATAGTGGGGAGAGCAGGGAGACCATTTTTGTACCTTAAAGGCCTAATACTAGTTATTCTAGAGCATATTACAGTGGTTTTTAGAAAAGTTCCTTCTATCCCAAAACAAAATTTTCAATGTATGTTCATGCATACATATATGTACCTTTGCAGGAACAATGAAGACTTTCAGAAATCCATGTCTAAAACCCACTCTCACAGGTTACAGAACATATGGATTGATCTTTCTGAATATTTGACTACCCAAATGTATGAGTAAAAGCCTCTGAATACTCACCAGTTTAGTAGGTCAGCCATTTACAACACCTGAATATAAATTAATGTCAGAGTTTGAAGGTGGTTGTCAAGGTCTCTTAAACCCTGGAGGGTTGAGTGGACATTAAAGAAACTGTCTCATACACAGTTAAAACTAATAAAACTAAGCAGATTTTAAAGGATAGAATATATATCCCAGAAGATAGAATACAGAATACAAGCTACAACACTTGTTTTGGTAGCATTAAAATAAAGAGAAACAAATTTGGTATTGTTCAATTCTTAAACTTAATTGCTTTACAAACTTAAAGAAAAATTATTACAAAATGCAATCAGTATATGTTGTATAAAGCACAATCATAGTTAAGAGCCAAAGTACTTTCATATGATGAAAAAGTTAGGTGTAAAGTAGTAATAAAAACTCACCAATAGCATCCATGAAAAGGAAGTTTGCAATAAATCTACAAGCTAATGCTCATTCTCTTAAAAACAGAACATCTGTCAGTTTCCAAAAAATTTTAAAAGAACTAAAATACTTGAAACACATCAAAGACCAGTCCTGCTTCATTTGTTCAAAATTCAGAGCTCAGGCCACATGGTTGTGTTACAATGATGCTAGGCATTAATTTTTCTGTATTACACCTTAAAAATCTCCCAGTCACTTTTAACTGCTGTTTGTGACTAAAGATACAAGGTTTCTTAAAGAGTTAACACATTTATTGGTTTCAGCTGTAAGACCCACAATGTTATTCTTTTAGAATGTCTTTTTAATTAAATCTCTCATGACAAATAACTCACATTAGTAAGATGGTTCCACAAAATGATCGACAACATGCTTAATGATGACATTTAAAGTTGATTTCACTTGAAAACAGTTGTCACATTTTATATATTCTGTCTATAATTTCCACATTGGGTGTCCTCAGCTTTCAAGTGTAATTACTTTTATTGCTAATTACAATAAACTCCCAAATTGAAACTTAATCTAAAGGATATCTTCTGCTGGATTAGAAGATAAAAACACATAACATATTAGGCCCTAGAAAATATGGAGCAGGGTTTTTTGTTTTTTTTTTTTCTAAGTGTATAGCTATTTTATATATAGGTTAATTAATGTTTCAAATAGGAAAATCTGTCCTCCACTGCTTGAGGTGTTTCATACAAAAGCCAAAGTTAACTACCTAGGTAACTAGAGATAAGAAAATTGTTCAGTATTCGGGGGAAAAGTTTTTATTTCCCTAACCAGCATTACCAGTGCAGCTAAATAATTGCAGCATGTCTGTTGATACCAACAAGACTTCATTTCCTATTCTTAGAATTATAGAATCATTTACTCAGAGTAGTAAGTCTTTTCCATTAGCAGTCTAATATCAAACTGTAAATACCGAAGTATTGGTATTTTGTCCAGATACTAAAGTAAAAACGCCTCAAAACATTTAGGTAGGTATTTAAGCATTTCAGTTTATGTGAATTTTGTAACTACCCACAACCTAGGCAGTAAGTTAAACCTATGTTCAGCCTGAACAAACTCTACTTTAAAACCTAAGTCTCCCTTTACTTCATTGCCTCACAGTTCAGTGAATTTATACATAAAGTGGATACAAAGCTATACATTTTTGCAGGTGCACAAGTAGGAATGAATAGAACCTACAGCACACATCACACCAAGGCAAGTACCCTGACACCTAACTCTCATAGGTCAAATGGGGATCCTTGGTGAGGCTGTTCAGGACAAGTAATAGTCATTAGTCCTCTCAGTATTGAGTAATGCTCATTACTCATCTTCAGCTGTGTACCTATCAGCCAAGTAGGGGGTGCGTTTCCTTCTTCCTTCTCACAAAATTTTTGTTTAACTCATAACTGCCTATCTTTGGTCAAGGGAAAATGGAGTTTCTGCTAAAGTAAAAAACAAACAAACAAACAAACAAACAAACAAAAACCAAAAACCACCACCCACCAAAATGCAACATACCTAGGCACTAGGCAAACTGCATCCTTATAATCTGCAGAATGATATAAACCTTATTGCTTTCCAGAAAAATGTTGTCACTAACACAGAAATTAAATTAACCACAGCAGTTATAATGTAATGGCACAGTGTAATAAATTTCTGATGCTACAAAAAGCAGCTCTGGTCATTAGAATAATTTTTCACAGCTTTAATTGCATTTTTTCATTTAATCCAGGTCATCAGGATATCTATTCACCTCTTTTTTTTCAAATGAGCTTCTTCTACTGAAACTAGATAGCTCAGGGTTGAGTTTGGAATTTTTTCACCTTCTGAATAAATCAGTTGTTTCTCCATGCGTGCCTGAGCCACTGCCTGCCAGTCCCTCAATAGACATTTCCAAATGAAATTAAAGAAACAGACACCAGGGAACCAAAGGTTGATGAGCCTTTTGGTTAGCCTGAGAACCATTACTGAGTTTCTCTTCTCTTGGTTCCTGCTCAGTCTGCCTTGGTGCTGTTACAGCTGGTGAATAATGACTCATTTGTGAATAATAGTCTTGGTAATCTTCACAACAACTGTTAGTAAAAGGTCACTTCAGTACTGAAAATGTTCATTCTTCCCTCTTCTTGTTTTAATAAAATCTACAACTGCTGCAACACACAATTTAAAACTCTTTCTTTTTTTATATAGTTGGAATCAAAATGGGATGTTGTTTACAATGTGATGTTTCTCTCACTAGATGAGAGCAAATTAATTCTACCCCTTTTACTATAAGAGTAACATGCTCTTACAGCTTATGTAGTACATTTTTATTATGTGTATTTTCAAAGAGAAAACAAAAGAATAAGCAGCAGGTAAGAGATAAACTTTCATAGTAAAACTGTGAATGGATATATATAAATGTATATAATGTATGGAAATTACTGCATGAGGATGGTGTGCTGTTGTAAATCTCCTAGGTTCTGTATGGTTTCTACATATTTAATTTTTCACCTTTGAATGTCATTCACATTCATGTCATATTTTTATCTTATTTGGCAGAGTTTTTTTCTTTTTGTTTATTTCTTCTTTTTCCAAGAGTAATTCAGTTTCTAACTCTTTTTACATGAACTACAGATGCTATCAAGTGCTGTTCCTATACAGGGTAGACACATAACATTCTGGCACAAATGAATTCTACATTTTTAAAGAGTGGAGACTTGAAAAGTAGGTGTTCTTGAAAATGGGGGCTGTTAAATATACACAAGAAATAAAATAAATTTAATATTGAAATACTTGAGGTTACCTACTTCTGAGGTGAATTTAATTACAGCCAAAATAAAGAATTAGGTACATAAGTTTTTACACAGATTTCAGAGCAAAAGTAATTTTGGCAAATATTTTAACAGAAAAAATACCACATGCTATAAAACTGTGCTTCAAGGCATATTCATGCTTTGGCAAAATTATTCATAGTAGTACATAGGTCACCACAATAGCTGACATAATAAAGGTTAACAGCATAGAAGCTCAGCATTGCTGTGCACAATATGTGAAGTAAGGATATTTCCATGCAATCTGCATCATTTTCATGCTTTTTGTCAGTCTTTACCTGTGCAACTGCCCTCCTATCTCATGTCTATGTTTGATATGGGGGCCTTCTACAAAATGTCGTTAAAAAATAATTACTCAGTAAAACATCACTGTTCATGTTCTTCAACACAAGGTCTTACTTGCAGAGACAGACAGGTAAAGAGAAAACAGTATATTGGAACTCAAAGGACAGCCACAGATCTTGTGTGAGGTGGATAAAAGAAAAAGGGAAAAAAGAAAAGAAAAAAAGCCAATGTTATTTTGTGTTGATTAGCCCATATAAAATCAGGCATTCATACTTGAAATTATTCCCTGTAAGAGTACATGTAGCTGTAACAGCATCATAAGCACAGAGAATGCCAAAGTCTCATCAGGCCTGGCTGTTGTTGCTTCTGACTTGAAACAGTCTCTAAATCGGTTTTCAAAACGCTGATGAATTCTCTCTTCCATGCCTGCCAGCCTTCTCTTCCCCTGCAGCAATTCTTCTACTGTAATAACAATGTAAAAATGCCTCCCGCAATCTCAGAAGATAGAAAAGCACTCTTTTTATTCGTTAGTGTGTTATAACACCACATTATGCTTTGGGAAAGATTTTGTACTGTTTATGCAAACCGTGCCAACCTGGGTTATCCCCACCCTCTGGAAGTACCTGAATGAAAACAGTGCACAGAGCTCTCATGTTTTTTTTCCTTTTGTAAAAGCAAACTCAACAAGACCTCATGCTTCCAGCCTACACTGTACTTATGAATCAAGCAAGCTTATTTGGGACAATTAATTAGTCCAGAACTTCAGATCTGCAGTATGAAGGGAATGGCCAACCTTAAGAAGAGCATCCCAAGCAGGCAGCACATTTTCCAGCCAGCAGCTCTTACACCTTTACTCCACCAACCTTAATTCTCAGTATTCCTTTTTTTGTGAGACACAGCAATACAGCTAAACATAAGCTTGTGTCCACATAGATTGTCTTCATTAATATAAATCTCTTTCCCCCTCTAAGAGGTGGCTGTGTTTTCTACAACATCAGAACTCTACAATTTCCCAGAGAACGCATGAATATTGAAGTAGGTGGTCTCATGACAAAGCTGTCGATATCTCGCTTTGATAATAAAATTGCTGTTCCTCTTTCATCCTTCCTGAAAAAAAAATCTTTACATATTATCATCATTTGATACAGTTTTAAAACATAATAGAATGATAATTCTTTATAATTCCAAAAGTTTGGGTATCAGAGGCAGACCAAAAGTTAATTCCTTTCACCAGAATACTGAGTAACATATTTCTTCCTTTCAAAACAATGGAGCGAACTAACTCCTATTTCAAAAGACAAATATAAGTTTTACTTTTGCCACTGAAATTTTGAACACATTAATTTGCTATTCATCCAGAAATCACCTCCAGTGATGCACCCTCCATTCTGTTTTCTCAAGTAGAAGTGATGAATCATTTGCAATAAATGCATGCCAAAAAGTCAGTTTATTGTTAAAATTATTGGAAAGCTATATTTCATCACTCATTGACGTTTCTTACTATTTGTCATAGAATTCAGAAAGTTACATATTTATGACCGAACCTAGCCATGCTCTCCAGATTTTTATACCAAATACAATCTCTTCCAATTTCAGCTTCAGTCAACACATTTAATGCAGTGCACACAATTCCAATTATTCTTTCACTGTAGCAAGGCAAATACAAGCTAAGATGCAAATTAGCCACTAAACATACAACCCAAACCTGCACCCAGAACTTCCATTAGATCACTCTAGAGAGAAATTTATAGATCATGTTAGCTGACTAGTAATTTACTCATTTCAATTTTTTACAGGTTAATTTTGCCAAGACCAGGAACACATCTGTTTCAGCTAATTCAAGGTAATTCACTTAAATTATTATCCACTCTGAAATGAGTCAGCAGTTTCAATGAGTGCTCCTCACGTATGCTGTCTGTGGGAGTAATCCCACAGCCAATATCAGAAAGCTCCACAATTTAACAACCAAACTGTTAAGGCACTGATAATTTTTGAAGGTCTGGTCTTAGACTTCACTGAAATATATTGGGAGTTGGGAAAGCATTCTGTCCAATCTTTGCTGAATCAAACCATTAATATGAGCATATTTTCTGTAAAACACATATGACAGTATATCTACCAATATACCAATTAATATGAGCATCTAAGAGTACTTTTGTGTTAAATATTAAGATGTACATTATCTAGACAATGTAATTGCTCCACAAGTCTCTCTGGCTTTCCTCTCCCAGAGTTATATTTTTTCACTTATGTCTATTACATTCTAAAAGTGGGGTTTCCTGAAGACTATTTAAAATCCTGTTCACTTCAGTATCAGTTCACAGAGTAGAAAGCATGACTAGAAATACGAAGACAAGAATAGAAGCAGCATTTAAGTAACCTGGAGATTTCAGTTCATTACGCACTAATACCCTTTCCTTAGGCTTATATGATTTTTATAAATCGTACATAATTAAAAATTACTAAAATGAAGAGACTACAAGACCTTACATGGCAACCAACCAGGAACGACTGCCATTTTCAAGGTAAAATTGAATTTTTTCATGTTCAGAAGTAAACAAAAATAAAACTCATGGTTTTTTTCCCAATCTTTCCTCTTCACAGTAATCTCTTCTTCATTATACTCCAATATATTGGAGAATATATATATTCTCCAATATCTCTCAATATTTTTGAAATTTTTTGAACCAGAATTTCCAGGGTTCTGAAGAAGATCAGGTATTAATTTCAGCAGCCTGAAACAAACAAGAGGTATTAATTAACACCATTAAAACCTGAAAGCTGTTTCTATTTGCCAGATATTTCAAGATCTATTTCCATTGATTGCAATTATCCTCATATAAGAATCAAAGCACATCAAACTTGTATAAATGTCTTATACTTAAAGCTTATTCCAATTAACACAATTTCCTTCAAAGAATTCAGCTACATTGCATAGCAAATCCTTTATAAATCTATTAAACCTTTTTCATCGTTTATATGATTATCTGCCTTTTCTTACTCAAGGATGTTTTGTTCTTGACTGTTTTGCTAAGAAAGTCAAGGATATTTTGAGGTGCCTACAAAAACTGAATTCTAGTTACAAGAGTAGCAACCCATGAGTCAGAACAGTGGTGTTTTATTCCCAATTCTTCAGTCATTTTCCCTGCAAACTAGGGCAAGTCACTTCAAATCTCTCTTTTCTTTTGTTTGCTCTCTTGATTCACCCTTCTGGAAGCTCCTCTGACACCAGACTTTCCATGTACCTACCAGTGTCCCAAGGAGGCCTCACTCTCACTGAAGTCTTCTGAGTCTTCTATGTTAGATTCTAAATATTAAATTATGAATAGAAGATGCAATTTTTTTCTTGTGGTTTACAAATACACATGGGTACATTTTTTTTTTTTTCTCTAAAAGAACCAAGATTTTCGGAATCTTATTTGTGGGACTGCCACAGACAAAAAGAGTACTCAGTGTGGAAGAATGATACTCAAATCTGACCAGTTAATTTTACTACTTTAAAGAAGAAGTCCTTGCAAGAAAATTACAGATACAGAGAAAGAAAAAAAAAAACAAGTAAACTTGTTTACATCTTCTGTTCCTGTTCTTGATGGTTAAGGACAAGATCCAGGAGTCTGACTGTTCTCTGTCACTGAAAAAGGGATTTAATTGTTTGTTACAATGCACTGAAGCTTACTTGTTACTAAAAAAAAAAAAAAAAAAAAAAAAAAAAAAAAAAAAAAAAAAAAAAAGAGGAATGCAACCATTTGGGTTTAAAAATAATGTGTATTGCTGTACACTGTTTTGATCTCAGTTATGTAATATGCTGATTATTCACTCATATTGTAACAACTTCAATTTTTGCTTTACTCAACCCTCAGATTACAATTTCCAAGGAAAATCTCATCTCATCTGCATTAAGGCAAACTATGTTGCTCTTTTTTTTTTTTTTTTTCCAACTTATTCGTCTTACAAAGGCTGTATGTAATTTAGGCATCTCTTAACAGTAGCGGTGGGGGAGAAGAAACATGGGTAGAGAAATAAGAGAAGATATGAGAGAAAAAAATTATCTCTGTCCACAGGAAAGCTCTGAAAACAGTCATATTCTCATCTAGACTGGGAAGGAAATACTGCTTTTTGTATGTAACACAGTAAAGCAGTAAAATTTTGAAATGCACTTGGCAGTTCAGTGGTGTATTTTCTGTTACCAGGTACAATTCAAAGAGCTGAATTGTTTGCCTAAGGGATATACCAGAGGATTTTCCAACAAAAATGTTTGAGGTATTTTTTTTCCACTCTGTATGGGAGATCTGGTTCAGAAATAGTCTCAGAATCTTCTTTAATTCTTAGGCTCAAAACAAGCAAACCCTTACAGACATGTTTAATTAATGGGTTCAAGAACATTAGATTAATATAATAAAAAGAAACTACCAAAAGCAAGCTGTAAAGACAACAGATGTAAGATAACCACAACAAAAGGCTGTAAGTCTTTGGTATCTTCTAAAAAGAAAAGAAAGATGTTTTCTTTGAGTAATTCAAATATCAAAACTAGGCAATATTTTAAAATAGCATAATTTCTTTGTCCAATGTACGTTCAGAGCTTAAACTTCACAAAAATGAGCTCTGGTAGACTAAATAAATGGTGTTCATCTGACATGTGATGTAGAAATAGATTTTTAAATGGTGCACCATAAATATGTTCTGATATGAAATTAGGGATATTTCACAATTTTGAAGGTTTGTTATAAACCTGGAATGACCAAAAGTGAAGTGGTGTGGCTCAGGCACCTGCTCAAAGTAGAAGGATAGGAACCTAGGAAAAATGACTGGGAAAGACTGCTTTGGGAGTGCCTTGTTAGTAAGGCATTACCCAGAGGTTTTCAGTCAGGTAGCAGGAATACACACTGAAGAGGCAAGAGCAAAATTTCTCCAAGGCAGCCAAGAGCTGGGACAGTGAGGTGAAGCAGCACAAGCATGCCAAAGGCAGAATGAAGAGGAGTCAGACTTCCTGTGGGAGCAGCAGCCAAGGGACTTGAAATGCAGGCAGTGGCTGCCAGCATCTGGCCTGGGGTGAGCAGGCAGGGACCTGAAATCACAAACTGAAAGAAGATTGTGGCTGAAGCAGCGGGAAGTAGAGTAGCCGCACTAACAGCCTTGCCAAGGAAAGGGCTGTACATAGTTTTAGATTTCAGGAAAGCAATTTTAGGGATGGCAAATCATCTCATTGAACTGTAAATTATCCTGTTGCTTTTACCCCTTGACAAATTACTTTTCATCAAATCAATCGATTCACATTTCAAAGTAGAAAAAAAAAAAAAAAAAAGCAGCAACATTACAGGGCTCCGGAGAGACTAGTTTCATTTCCCCAGGGTTCTGGGGAAGGCTGAAGCTGGCATTTATCAGTGATCCACTAAATTTCAATTGGGTTTTTTTGCTGTCAATCAAGTCCTGGACTAGCAGTATTTATTCCCAAATAGACACAGTGAAACAGAATATTTGATTCCTTTTTCAAATTAAAAATAAGGCATTGTAAAACAAATATTAAGTCAATCTACCAAAATTTGAATATTTTTACTTTTTGATCCTATTGTTCCTGACCATTTAAATTTTCTTTACTTACAGCTATGCACCTGGGGATGGAATTGTCCATATTTCTTGCATCCAAGCTTGCTTGAGTTCTACAATAATATAATGCAGGTTTTGGTTTTGCTTTTAACAAAAATGCTAATGTACATAGAAGCCCTGGTAAGGATTTTTAGACTAAGACTAGAATATCAGTTCAATATTAGATGCAGCACATGAGAACATGCTGCTGTTTCTCAAAACAAAAGGATACATGCCATTCTTTTAGCACCTACACTGAAAGGCTGGGGGGAAAAGGTTCTTCCTGGAGAGCACCTAGCACCCTTTCCTGACTTATACAAGCACTTCCCTTTTTTAAAGGAAATTTTTACTAAATCTTTTTTAGTATTTCCCAATGCAGATAAAAAGTTGATGACCAGCTGAATGCAGGCATCTTTCTCTAGCCTTTATGATCAGGAACAGAGAAATTTTTTTTCTCCAGATCCCTGCATTAAATTATGTGATTAAATGAAACTAAAGCAAATTACAGTAACTCCCACAGGTGAAATGGAAATTACCTCCAATTTCCATTCTATATACCTGTACAGATGAAGAGTAAGATTGTATTCTATATACCCGTACAGATGAAGAGTAAGATTCTGCAGAAAAATAAATTGATTTTGGATCTGTTTCTCTTGCTTGACAAACTTTTAATAAGACTATTGGGAGAGAAATGGCCATCTGGCATCTCCTGCTCTACTCACATTTTAGATGATATGTCCTTTTATTTAGGTAATGGTGATAGTTGCTGACTTTATGGAGATATTCACAGGCTGTGAGTTCTTGCAATATAGCTGAGATTTCAAAGGCCAAAGGAGTGAGCTTCAAAATTAATGCAAGCACATGCATTGTCCTCTGGGCCTTGGGCACCTGGTGGTACTCAAAAGCAGGTTTTGTTTCTGCCTCAGACACATGTCAGTTAAAGGCTGTAGTTCTCATCTTTCATAGCACTAAACATTTGTTTTCTTTAGATTTTGTTAAAGCGTGCCAGGAAGCAGAATGAGCAGGCTCCTTTGCAGTGGGGGCTGAGCTGGGAGCTGAGAGTGACTGAAGAGCAGTCCATGCCCTCCCTGGTGAGGCATCATCTGGGCCACTGATGGTGGCAGACTCTGCCTATAGTCCAAGGATCATCACATCCCTTATTACCATCATATAGGAAGGAAAGAGTGAAGAATGTATGGCAAGACACTGTTCCCCAACCCAGCTCTGATGAAGTAGCAACTGAGTGATGCACATGAGTGTGTACAAAACCTGTACAGGATTTTCCCTCTGATTGGCTCTGTGTTGCTGAGCAGAAGTAGTGGTGTTTTCTGTTCTGGCTGGATATAAGGAAATTCCAACCATTTGTCCAACACACAAAGGCTTGACTAGAAAATTAAGGCAGAATAGGTAATAAAAATAGAAAATGGGGCTTGGAATAGTCATTAGTAAGTGACTTGCTCACCTAAGCACCAAAATAACATTTTCTCACAGTAGTTATTTATAATCCTCTGTGAGTCTTTAAGAGCATTTCAACACTTCCCATTATTTACACATTTTTTCTTGTAGAAGTTGGGTGTAGGAATAAACTAATAGATAAAATGTTAACCTACGGAATATTTTTCAGGCTCAGGTTTCTTCTACAGCCTCCATAGAGCACTGATGAATTACTATAGTGAGGAAAGCAGGTCCTTTTCAGTCATTTACAACTGCCCTTACTCTAGATAACCATATTGTTCCTAAAAATGAGAGGCAAAATAAGAAAACATTACTTAGAGAGAAAACACAGACTAGACAGAGTAGTATGTGAAGAAATAACAAATGTTCCCATAATTGCATTCATTTGCAATCATGAGACATAGGAGTGCTCTCTACTGAAAAAAAAGAAAAGCTAATGAAAGTCATAATTGTAGTGGTTCTCTTGCTCGGGTTAGGAAGAAAAAGCTTTCAACACAACAGAGCCTAACTATGATAAATTACATAGCTCAAATGACAATCTGGAAACAATAACTCCAGGAGAAATCATCCTGGGCTGACATACCGCAGTCTTTTTAATACATACTAGATAAACAGATACAAACACTAAAAATAAAAGACTGTATTGTCATGACAGTACTTCATCACTCTTCCGTAGATATTGACATCAAAGAACTGTAAAAATGGCCTCAAAATTTCTTAGTACAAACCACACAATAGGAACCATTCATAAAAAATGGATTTTAAAATATTTGGAGGGCCAAAAAAAACAAACACTGAAAAAAATAAGAGGATTTTATATGCAAAGATGATGACTTGAAAATGGAGGTAAAGGAATGCAAGGCTTGTGCATTTTTAGTCGAAATCAAAAATAGTTCATAATATTTTGTCTTGTTCAATTGAAGCTTTAAAAACTGTATATTTTGGCTGTAGTAAAACCTCTTTCTATATTACTTGTTTGATCATAACTGTCTCAGTAAATTTTGTGTGTAATCTGTTACTGGTCTTTGAGAGAATGGCCATGGCTAAGGGTATTTTATAATTTATATTCTGACAAAAAACATAAGTGTCAAAGCTCTTGGACTACAAAACCCACAAATATCTTTTAAAGGTTCCTATATTTGATCACAGAGAGATTGGTAAAGAAGTTCACAGGTTAAAAATATAGCCTTTTACAAAAATGGAGGATTGCATTGTTTATGTAAGTGTTAGAAACAAGCAGGCTTTGCATAACTGATCATACTTGGAGGTTATCTACATGCAAACAGCATCAGTAATATTTCATGTCTTGCTGTACAGCCTATGAGGGAGGGTTTGCTGGCATGTCTTTCCTTAGATCAGTGACACACCATGGCACATAAAGACAACCTGGTGCTTGCAATGCTGTTAGTCATTTTTTTTAACAGAATAGTTCTGATTTAAAATATTTTCTATAACAGTAATGGATTACACACACGGAAAGCAACAAGAAAAATATGAAGACATACTCCAATCTTTACTAAATGCACACACACACAAAAAGTGCCCATTTAAACTTGTATTTTTTTTACTGTTTTATTACAGTTATTCTTACTAGAATCATATTAGTTGACATCATAACTTTTGTCAAGTCTCATATCAGTATAAACTACAAAGCTAACTTGAGACTTAAGCACTGCCTACTTATTGTTATTCTGCCTGTAGTTTAATAAAAGACTAGCAAAATGAAGGATAGATTTTATAAAGTACCAGAATTTGTTGAAAGCCATTTCTGAAGATTCAGAATTTTTTTTAAAATCATAGATTAGGCAGTTAATTCCTAATAGATTAAAAAAAAATAAAGTGGAAAAAAACCACAAAAAACAATTGAGAATTCGTTTTTTTTTTCACTAAAAATGTGGTAATGATGTAAATATGACAAACTGAATTCTGCTAGTTTAAAAATCCTGAATTGCAGAGTACGCACAACTTATCACTGTCTTGTCAGTGATAAACACTTTTTAATAACTGCTGCATATTCACACTTCATTAACTTTTATTCAAATAGTAGCTTACTGACATTTTTTATTTGATTTCATTTCCATTTTCATCTTAATTCAACACAGAGTAAGAACTAAATACAACTTCTGAAAATTAGAAGCATTGGAATACACTGATAATATAAAATCAAGAATTAGTAAAAAAGGTTATTAGGTTAGGATTTTTTAGTATGTGTGTACATATTTGGGGAAAAAACTTACTAGGTTTGTTTAAACTTTATATGCAGATCGTCATCAATTTCGTAGTAAACCCTAATGTTTCCTTGGTGGAAGAAAAGAGAGTAAAAAGAAAAAGCTAAAATGTTGTGTGAATCACAGCTTGTGCATGTTCACTAACCTGTGGGTAAAGTAGATGGTTTAAGCTACTTGTACAAAGTCAGTCCTCAGTAATGATTTATGTCGTCTTGAGTTTAGGCTATGCTAGTGGCACATATTTCAGCCTCTGTGAGGTAAATCCCAGTTATACCTCATGGCATATGTAAAATAATATGCGTTGTTCACTGCTTACTATTTTATTTCATTCTCTTTAGTCTTAGTTTTTCAAAAAATATAAAAAAAATTGAATCCCATAGAGTGGCAGAATATGCTGCTGCATGTCACATTCAAAGAATTCAATTTTTTTAGCAATCAGTCAAATATTCCTTTGACATAAGTGACTTTTCAATGCTTAGTTGCAATGTCCTGTGTGGAGACAATGTTGCTTAGAGGAGGATATATGTGAGCAGTAGGATAGCTGTCTCCAACTGTAATTAAAATCAGTTCCTGAGAATGAATCACTCCTTTGGCTTAAGACATCTGAAATGAAAGCTGCTGTATATGCTGCCTGTTTTTCCGCCGAGTTTCTATAATGGAAAGGAACCAACTTCATCTGCAGTCATGGACAGCCTGGACCTCTCTGAAAGACCATGCTTGGATTATACCTTGCAAACCCTAGTTTCAAACCTGCCACACCCAATGCCAAATGTACAAAAGCTATTTTTACTTTTTCCATGCTGAGTCTCAGTCACTTTATTAAGTGCTGTTTTTCTTTATCGTCATCATTTGGGAAATGTACAGCATTACCTGTTAGAAACTTTTACAAAGGAAAAGACAGAGATTGCCCAGGTGATTACTCAGTAAAGAACCAAAAATCCCTTAATCTTGAAAGACTTAATACACTTGCAGACTGGAGTTCAGAGGTATTAGATTCCTAATGAAATTTTGTTAATAAAAAATTAATCTTCTTGGTAGCCCCACCCAACCCTGTATTGTCTACTTGTATTCTGTGAATACAAGGGAAAATATGTGCAAGTGAAATGGTCCCTGAAGTTTATACGGTGCCTTTCATATGTGTGTCTTCAACTAATGGCACTTAAATATGCACCTGAGTGCATCACCTGACATTTTTTGACAGTCTTCCAAAAACCTTGACAGAAAGCACTTTTCATTTATATGTACTTTTCTTAAAGAAAGTGTAATGGCCTTTTGACCATTTTAATTCTGTACGCATCAAAAGAGATGTATTATTGTAATTATCAGGCCTAATTCCTAGCCCAATGTTTCTAATTTGATCTAAAAATATATGAACAACATCAAAGAAATAAATGAAAAATACTAAGTTATTGGTTTATTCTAATTAATATAATTACAATTTGGCTTTACCTCAACTATGTCTCTGGTTTTCACGGGTCTTGGTTGCAAAAGAAAATCACCCCCAATCTTTCCACCTATTTGAGGAAAATCCATATTATCCTATTGTCATGTATCAAAGTGCCTTAATATTTACTAAGTTACCCAGAAAACGACTGAAATAACTATTTTAATTATTGTTTTCTGAAATTTGAGNGGAGAGGGGAAAAAAGGAAATTTGCTTTCTGAAGGGTACTAGAAAGGTACCAGAACACAAGGAAGGTACTATTTCTTTCTTTGCCCAGCTTTTCAAACTCCTAGCTTTATCAAATGCTGTAGAATTGGGCAGTCTAATCAAGACCTAAATACCTACCAGGGGAGATCATCTAGCCAGCTGCATCTGCAGTCATCAAGAAAACATTTGTTTAGAAGTCATCAGGTGGCCTAGGAGTGGGGCTGGCCCTTAGTCAGGTTAGCAGAGGGCACAGGGGACACAAGGCCAGCAAGCAGGCACTGACCCCTGCACTGCTGCCCTGTGACACCCAGCCAGGTGAGTGGTGTGGGCTGAGATTGAGGGCTGAGCCTGCAGCAGCACCAAAGCAAGGGGGGAGCTCCCCTCAGCCTGCTCCTCTCAGATCTCTCCTGCCCAGGGGACCCAGGACCTATGGCTGACCTGCTGGTCAGGGGTCAGGGTCCTGCAGAAAACTTCTTAAAGAAGAATTCTGCCTATAATAAGAATAGACAAAATAATGACTAACAGAAGGGCCTCATGATGTCACCCACAACTGTTTTTCTCCTCTTTACAGAATTATATTGAATACAAGAAGTTTTGCTAAGAATTTTCTCTGTAAAATCTGACATTTGGAAAACTCTGCATAAGAGATACAACAGGAAAAAGTAACAAAAAGTTTACAGAGTAGGCTGCTGACTCAGAGCAACATATGGGGGTCCTTATATTTATTTGTTGCCTTTGCATCTTAATTCCTTTTGACCACATGTGAAACTTGTGGTACTTACACTAGACAGGTCACCTGCTTTCAGGTGGTGCCTGCCTTTCCTCCCTCTGTAGAAAAATTACTGCATATGAGTTCTATATATAAAAACATACATATATATAGCTTATTCTTTAATAACCTCATATCCTCATTGATACATAGAGTTCTCTAGAGAACTGTACCATATACAACTCAGTGAAAACTGTATCACCCTTAGTTTGGAGCTATGTCAGGGCTGTCAAGGGGAAAGAATTGCTTTACATTAAATTAGTTGTATGACAGAAAAAGTAAATTCGGATCTGTATTTATATTCTATCCCTTCAAAAATAATGAGTAAATGATCAATAAACTCAAAAAATATCATACACAGAGGAAACATTTTTTACATTTTGCTTATGAAGTTTTTAAACTACCACAACACATAAATCCTATAAGGATTGTAAAAGTATTAGCTATGTGTATCAATAATGAATACATCCAGAAGTGTAATAAAACAAACATGAAGACAGCAATAAATAATCATAAAATCCAGCAATTTTCACCCAGGTCACCTCACCTTTCAAACTTTAACTCCTCTGCAAAACAGATTTCAGAGTTATTTAAAACAAACACAGAGATAACAATGTTTTTATGCATTCTAATAGGCTTTGAAAAATTGTTTCCAGACTACAGTATTATAGTAATAAACTAGTTTATTAAGTGAGTATTCTTTCTTCAGGCAGTTCATCTCATCTGCATTTTAATCTTCCAATAGAACCAAAGCTGTTTTATTACAACAATAAATATATTAATCAGAATTCTACACTAGAAAGTAATTTCAGAATATTTAATTCACTAAATAAAGCAGTATATTGGTGGTATAATAGAATATAAAAGGTAAAATAATAAAATTAAAAGTTACCAAGACTGCTTTGGTTAACTAAAAAAATAGTTCTGAAGAACAGTGGCAATTACTATATCCCATTCTAGCATGGTCTTTTCAACAAGTGAGTCCCAAAGCACTATGCAAAGTAAGCATCATTACTTTTGCTTTTCAGATAAACAAAATGGCTCAGAAAAGGAAAAGTAACTTTCTAGAGTTGCCCCACACATAGAACTGGGTAGACGAAAGAATATCCTGAATCTGAGTGCAGTAACAAATTAAAGAGGCTACAGTGCTTTACCAAAGATATGTGTGAGGGAAAGCAAACAGAAGCTGCAATAATTTTCTGAGGCAGCTTGTCACACTGCGTTTTAACTCATTTCAGTGTACACAACAAAAATAACAATATAAGTTTTGTTTGTTTGTTTTTTACCAAAGACAATATGAGGATACTCCCTGCTTACAGGAAAACTTGCTTCACACACAACTGCATGGAGGGACACATAAAAACAGACCGAAGTCAAAGATACCGTTTATTTACTCGCTTTATTCTGAATAGATTGTGCTGTGAAACATAAGGCACTGTAGTCAAAGAGATCACTGAGTCTGAGACTTATAGTAATAAAAAACTGGTACCTTTTCACCACAGAAAAGCCAATAATTATTCTCAGAGCTACACGGAAACTATCAAAAATTCTGTAGTCATTAATGACAGTTCCTAAGTGCAGCAAATCTCTTATAATGACTATATTTATTAAGGAAAATGGACAATGTTTGTACAGTATGTTGAATTCCAATCAAGTGACAACATAAAGCAAGGGGTTTCCTTGTGTCATGCTTTGGGTATTTAGGGGAGCTTAGTTCATATTTCCTATAGGAATTTTTACACTTGAGGTTGTGATCAAGTCTCCATTCAAGTTCTCCTTGTCAGCTCTATCCTATTTCTTTACACATACAATATCAAATCAATGTACCAGGACCTTTAGTTCTGTTTTACAGTTTCTGTATTTTAGAATCATATAACCTTTTAGGTTAACAAAGACCTTTAAGATCATTGAGTCCAACTGCAAACCTAGCACTGCTATTTTGAGGGAGCTTCTAACCAAGTGCTGTCTGGGAATATATTTTGGAATATTTTGATGACTTTGGAAATGACAACTTGATGTCATCAATTTTGGAAAAGACAACACAGATGAAAAGTTTCAGAGGCTGATAGACACACTTCTTAAAAATAAAATAAAAAAATTAAAAATTAAAGGTGGGGGGTGGGGGGGAAACCAACACATGACTTTCAGAAAGAAAGAATATCATACATACATTGCCTTTTATTCCAGACTTCCCATAGTTCCATATCAGTAAAACCACTGGAAGGAAGCAAAAACAGATAATATGTTGTGGTACAATATACAATACAAAAAAACAAGATTGAGCCCTTCAGACAAGGGAAATTTCTGTGAGCAGATGGAAAATTATGCTGGGACCTTTCTAACACATACATTAAATCACACTGCCCACAGAGAATAAATGCTGAAATCTGATGATGAAGCCATGGCTCATCTCACACGTTTTGTAGTACATAGTGAGAACTGTTTCCATCAGCTTTCCTAAGTCTTTTTGCACCATAACAGTAAGATTAAGGCTCTTTGAAAGACTAAGTAAGGTGTTTCCTAAGAACAGCTCTCCACTGGGTTTTAGATAGGAATTATAAATGACAAAATCAAATGTACAAATTGTCCACTTGCCTGAGATGCAAGTATCTCCTGCATGGCCTGCTCTTCTCCTTTCTTAACCACTACCAACAGGTTTCATCCAGAAAACTCCATATTACAGGACCAGTAGCAGGCCACTAACAGAATATTATTTTCATGTGGTTACTCTAATCACAGATGAGTAATAACACATGGCTCGTGTTTTTCTGTCATCCAATTAACTTTTATCTTATAGGAGAAATAGGGCTCCTCTTAGTCATCACAGCAACAAACACCAAGTTGCTAGAAAACAGCGCTCCAGAGTGATGTTCCCTGGTTATCCTATCATATAGGAGACAACTGTAGCCGTTTTTACTTTCTTGCCATTGATAGGTAAGAGTTTAAGGAACTTCCTCCATGTACAGAGACATACCAAGTTTATCACAAAGCAATGTAGAGATACACTACGGCAAATTTATGTGCCATAGCAAAGGAATAAAATCTGTTTCATTTATCTCTGCATGGATACAGAAAGAAAAGAAAAACAAATTTTAGAAAGAGTAAATAGGTAAAATGAGAGATAATTTTTATTTTGGGGAAATACTAAATAAATTGTCTATAATTGCAGAAATCTTACCCACTTACCAGCTCATATTCTCTTATTTTATCACTGATACTCCCCATATACAATTTTACATGTTATTTTATGATAGACCACAATAATTTAACCAGCTAGTATTGAACACACATTGATTAGGAAAACAATCCATCATATTAATTGGAATGTAATTTAATGTAATGGGTATTGCTTCATTTAATTCTAGACTTCAAGAATGGAAGAGGAGAATTAAACCTTATTCAGAAAAACCCCATCATTTTACCCACACACTTCTGTCTAGGTTCTCATCCCACCCAGGCCTTGTGAGCCTCATCCCAAAGATACTCAGAAACTCCTACAGCAGAGGATCCAGGTCTCTAAGGCAAGGGTCCTATATGAAATTCATGCCACCTCCACACACTGTCATGGCTCAATCACAGTGTATCTTGATCAGGTCTAATAATGCTGCATGACAACCTTGCTGATAAGCAGGTAGCCTAATAATGAGTTTCATAATATAAAGCTACTCTAATTAATAAGATATATAAAGATAATGCACTATTTCATTTAAATACTGAAAACATTTTTCTTCAGAATAGTAATTTTCCCTCTTATTTTCAACCCCTCTAATCTATACATTAATTCTTCACAGGAAAAGTGTTTCAGTAATTGTGACAGGATTTTTCTCACTAGGATTTTCAAAAATACCTACGGTTGTTGGGTACCTAGTCTCCTTTAGACAATTTTGAAGCACTCAGATACAATCTTTGCCAAGCCAAATCCAGAATATTATGTAAAATAAAAAGGTATTTTAATTAATTATCAGCAGTTGCTGTAGCAGAGTATTTGTATTTGATGATGCCATTATCTCTTCATTTTGTGTGAAAACATATTTTTATTTACATGACTTTACCCCATTAGATTATGACAGATCTCTGGCTCTAGCAAAAAATTCACTTCATGACAAAACCACATCTTTAGTCATTGCTGAAGAAATAATGAGAGGTTCCTCTTGGAATCCTGTTTAAAGCAAACATAACAAACTGGGGAATTATTGCTCATTGTCACTCTTGACTTTCCTCGAGGCCTTAGGGAATACACTCATTCATAATCGTCTGCTGTTAATAGGATGTTAATGCCTCATTTTCTCAAATGTACAAACTCTGTCTCTGCTCTCAAGTGTTTTCCTGCACAGTACTATGCAGTTACAACATACAACATCTCACCAGCTACCACAACAGAGAAATAAACAACAAACTTCCTGTGCAACAGTGTCATGGAAAGTCAAATTTAACTAAGTTTTAGAGCAGCCTTCGAATTCCTGGCATAATTTTTTATTAGCAAATTGTTGTGTATGTCTTTTTGGTGCTCAGTAAGTCTGAAATTTCCTTTGAGCTATGACTTTATTGTTTCATTTTAAATATATCTTACTTCCAAAATGGATGTAACCCTGATCAGGGAAAAAAAGCTGCACAAGTCATTCCTATTACTTGTGCTAGACAAAGAGTATGGGTTACATACTAATGAACAATAATTAGCATGATTAGGTACAGGTTTTATAAGAAAAACAGGGCATTCATGATGCCTCCCTTGTGTTGGTCACTGTACTGATCTCTTTGCTTAGACTGTTGCTATTTTCTGTGCACTAGATAGTTTCTACTCTCTCCCTGATTCCTGCCTAGAAACTGGAGTGATTCTACTGCTGGCACTTCAGTGCTCCATTGGGAAGAGGTTAGATTTTTGCACTCATTTTTTGACATTTTTTCGCACATTTTTTCCCCTTACCAGCCATGCTTGTCCTTCTCTGACAATACCAAATGTGAAGTTGGTGAAAGGGCTCTGTAAGAGAAAGAGCTGTGCTGAGATGTAGCCACAAGTCATTATCTTTGATCTTCTAAACTTTTATCTTAAAAGAGTTCAATAGAACACTTCACAGTCTTCACAGCAACAAATACTAAGATGTTAAAAAAAAATGCAGGGTGTATTATTCCCAGATAATTCCCAGTGGGTGATATTCCCAGATAAAGCATTAATAACTACTATTTCCTGTTAAATCTCTTGGGAGCTGAAGCAAACTCACTAGTCAGAGCTTTCTTTTCTCTTTATACATATATATATATATATAATAATCTCATTAGGAAATGTATTATCTTCTTAAAGATAAAAGGCGGTATATTCAGTATCCAAACTTAGTTATTCCTGACTTTCAGTATGAGATTAGACTTTACTGAATGCTGAAGAAAGTAAAGTGATAATAAAAAGTATTAAACAAATTAAATGATTGAAGGTGATTAAAACCTAAGCTAACTCTAGAAGATACATAATTTATATTTCTTGACTGGAACTATCTAACCAAAAGCTCCACAATTCTTGTATTCTTACATCCAATAGTTTAGAAACCATGAGTAAAATACTTGTAATATCTGCAAACAGCTGCAAAATAAACTGAGAGCAGAAGCTACTTGGATTTTTCAGCCTGGAGAAGACTTAGGGGAGACCTAATCATGGTCTACAAATTCTTTTTGAGGGGAAGTGGTGGTTTAGGCTCTGATCTTTTCTGTCTGATGATCAGTGACAGGATCTGAGCCAATGGCCTGAAGCTTTGTCACAGGAGGTTTATGTCGGATGTTAGAGTAAGATTCTTCTCCCAGAGGGTGTTCAGTGTCCCACTGGAACAGTCTCCCCAGGGCAGTGTCACAGCACCAGCCTGAGAGAAGCATTTGGACAGTGCTCACAGGCACATGGCATGACTCTGGGGATGGTGCTTTGCAGGGCAAGGAGTTGAACTTCAGTGACCATTTTGGTTCTCTTCCAGCTCAGGATATTCTATGATTCTGTGATAAACAGTTGCAAGTATCCTCTAAAAGGTTATAAGCAGTGCTTGGTCTCTCTCCGGGCCTGTCTGCAGTTTGAATGTTCATCACCATAGAGTCTTTTGAAATTATCTGGATCTCATACTGAACAGCACATCCACTCTCCATTCCTCAGTTCTTCCTTCACATGCAGGTGAAATAAGAATTCTCAAGGCACTTTTTATACATATAGAGGTCTTTAACAACTAAGAAAAAGATCATACCAGTGTCCTAAGCTTTAATACAGTCTTCTACAAGGCACAGCTGACTTTGGCTTTAGCATTTCAGAACTTCTGCTGAGGATCAAAGAGCATGAAAAACTGCCATCCTTATTATTTCGTTGTGACACTTTGTTGCATAAATCTACTGGATTAGAAAAAACACATAAAAATTACCACACCAGGTATAATTTTAGCCTTGACTTTTGTAAGGACTTTAAATCATTCTTGACTCTTCCAGAAAGTCATCCAGAAGCTCTAGGCACTAAAGACCTGTAGAATTACATGGAAACAAAAGATGTCCTTTCCTATTCATCTTTTTAAAGCCATTTCAGAAAAAAAAAAAAAAAAAAAAAAAA
>VWYO01027582.1:20436-37810 GCA_013400275.1 Rhadina sibilatrix | reverse complement strand
TTTCAAAAAGGAAAAAAAATTGCAGGTTCAAAAAAAAAAAAAAAAAAAAGGCAATGGAGGTTTAGGAGAACAGTATCTGCAGACTGGAGGAACAAAGTAATTTGCATCCACATTTTATACTCTGGAAGAACTCAGGTCTAATTTCTTTTTTTTTGTTGTTGTTGTTGTTGTTGTTGTTTCCTCTTTAGTTTTTTAGTGGAGCTGTTTGAGGGGAGGTGTGGCTGATGGGTATTTTGTTGTTTTGGTTTTTGAGTTTTGGGGTTTTTTTTGAGGGGGGGTGGGGAAGGAAAGAACTTTTCCATTAGCTGAATATATTAATTAATAGCAAATTTTGAATAAGGTTCTTCATTCTACCAAAATTCAGATCAAAACAAAACAGGCTTATTTATACCTCTGGTCTGCATCTGCATGTCATAGATGCATATATGTGGTGGCTTTGCATCATATATACATCATTCTAAAGCAAAGCACTGATTTGATTCCGGTCCAAAGTTCCACACAAAAAAAGCCCCAAATTGACTGGAATTATAAAATCATTGTGGTGGTCTGAGCACCATAAATACAACCCTATGACAATTTTCTCTGACAGAAAACAAAGTAAGAGAACTCTTTTCTTTTTCTGCAGTCAGTTCTTTTAGAGAAAACAGTGATAAATCATTTCTAATTCAACTGACATAAATCATTAAAAGCAATCTACCTGCATTATCTGAAGTCTCAACAACAGATGTGCTTCAGAATATGCTGTCTCAGAAAAATGTGAATAGAAAGGATGCGTATTTCTGCACTTATATGTATTTGTCAAATCATTCTTCTTAAGTGCTATGAAAGAGTTCTTTGTTTTGTTAAGATCAAAGATGGATATAATTTCATACTTACAGCCTTGCACAGAACAGAAACAATGGTCACACACTTTGACATCTGTTTGTTGGGTTTTTTTTTCTTCCTGTTTATTCAGCTTTTCGAGTATTGATGATAATATTTTCAATGGATTATTTATAAGAAATAAAGTAATAATTGATGAAGGCACCATATGAATTGACAAAAATCTCTCATTTTTTTATTCTCTATAACTCCCCCTTTTCCCCCTTCTGTTTTAATAATCTCAAAGTCTGAAAGGAATATAAGTTCTCCCCCATAAGCCACTATTTGCTCATACAAGGCTGTTTCAGAGCTGTGGCTAGCCAAGGCTGAGGCTACTTAGGCTATGCAGCATCTTCCAGCAGGCAAGACTTTCTGATAGACAAGATATGCTGGCTTTTCTGAAGATATATCTACATCTAATGTCTCTTGTTTTAAAATTATGCCATCACATTTTCTACTTAGTTGCATCACTGCATTTAAGAAAAAAAAAAAAATTTCTGTGTACCCACAGAACATTTCTGTAATAATGACATCTAGCCAGGCTGCATTAAAGAGACTGGGATTATATGGTAACAAACTAGATGTGAAAAGGCATTTCAGGAAGGATGTTTCTAACCTCATATACAGGGAGGATCCTAAGTGGATAGGTCTGACAGTAGGTCTGTCCACTCTAGCAGTTCTAGGATGTGACTGGTATTTAATTAAATTTGATCTAAAGAATAAGATAATCACAAATATCTCATCAATAATGTCTGTCTCATTCTTCAGGTGTGCTAAAATTGTGAGCTTTTTCAGGTTTCTAGGACAGTTTTTTTGTTGTTGTTATTTTTTCTGTTTTGCATACATTACCATTATCTCAAAGAGCATATTGGCTTCATCTCTGAAGTTTCAGTCAGCTCCTGGGGCGATATCAGCAGCACACAAGTGCTCATAATAAGCTTTTGGAAAGTGTAATGAGGAGGATGATTTCTCTTGGCTCAGTGCTAGAACACAACAATGGGATGTCGTCAGAATAAAAGTTTGAATCAGGACGTCTCATTTTCTTCCTTTCATTAATGTTTGGGGAGGAGAGGGTTGTTATGACAGCTGGTCAGTAGTGATTCAATTATATGCTCCATTCTCTGGACTTCAGTTCAAGACGTCCTTTGGCAAGCTGAGCAACTGCTTGATGACAGATTTAATAGCTGGGATTTGATAGAGTATGAAAAAGGAAATGACTGATTTTTATAAACTTCTCATGCAGTATGCCTTTGAAGTTGTACTACTAGCTATGGAACATCCATTTCAACAAAGCTTCTCATTAAGTTTACTTCTCCTCACTCCTATGTTGAAATACTCCCATGCCCGCCCCCCTGTGCTCTCTCTCTCTGGCTAGCTCAGCTTCTTGAGGGGCTTTGGAGGAAATATCTCAGGGGAAAGGATAAGATTCCAAAAGAGGCTCTTACCCCAAGATTAGTCCAAGACTTTATTCTTGAAGAGTTCCAGGGGAAAAGGGTGAACAAGGAAGAACATGGGTTTATCTAGTCTCTGTCTCAGTATAGATAGCTGGTCCTGAGCCAATAGGTTAAAGATAAGGGAAGGAAGGGTCAAACTAAATGGTTATAGGCTTTAGGGAGCTCTGGGGGAAAACCATTCCCCAGAGGAATACAACACTATGTAGTGAAAGTTATCTGTAACCTTGGCATGTGAAATTGTATAGGTCAAAATGAGAAGAAAACCAGGCTCACAAGTGCTAAGTACTCAGAGTTGAAACTGTCCTGATGCAATGTTACTTTGGTAACGGCCACATCTCAAGAAAGAGGGAACATTTCACAAAGGATGTCACATCAGGCCTGGGACTGTACAGGAAAGGACACAAGGGTCTGCCCAAGAGCTTCAGTGACATCACTAAGATCAGCTGTCTTTGGCTGCCTAGGACAGGTGAGCTTTCCCATTTCTGTATCTGAGCATGCTTGACTGTACAGGAAAATAACTTTTTTCAGCCTTTAGAATTCAAAGATCCTTGGCTGAGAGCTTTCCCACCCATTGCAAAGAGAGTAACTGAAGTCAGTCCTCTGAATGGTGAAGGCAATGGAACAAATCGTGAGTCTGCAGAATCACTGAATGTGCCTAGCTGGAAAGGTCCCACAAGAACCAAGTCTAACTCCAGGGCCTGCACAGCACCATCCCCAAGAGTCACACCATGGGCCCAAGAGTATTATTGTCCAAATGCTTCCTGAACTCTGGCTGGCTGGTGCTGTGACCACTTCCCTAGGAAGCTTGTTCCAGTGCCTGACCACTCTCTGGGTGAGAAGACCCTTTTCTCCTAGTATCTGACACAAACTTCCCCTGACACAGCTTCAAGTCAGTCCCTTGGGTCCTGTCCCTGGGCACCACAGAGGAGAGATCAGTGTCTGCCTCTCCTCCTCGCCTCATGAGGAAGTTGTAAGTGCAGTGAGATGTCATCTCCTTCAGGCTGAACAGACCAAGTGACAAATTCTGCTCCACACAGAGATTCCCCTCAAGGTCCCTCACCACCCTCATTTCCCCCCTTTGTACACTCTCTAATAGTTTAATGTATTTCCTATGTTGTAGCACCCAAACCTGCCCCCAGCACTGGAGGTGAGGCTGCCCCAGTGCAGAGCAGAGCAGGACAATCCCCTCCCTGTCCCCACTGGCCATGCTGTGCCTGATGCCCCCAGGACAGGGTTGGCCCTCCTGGCTGCCAGGACACTACTAGCTCATATTCAGCTTGCCATCCATCAGGACCCCCAGGCCTTTTTCCACAGCACTGTGTTCCAGCATCCATTTTGCAATCTGTCCATACATCCAGGATTAATCCATCCCAGGTGCAGAATCTGGCATTTTCCCTTGTTGATCTTCATATGGTTGGTGACCACTCAGCATATTACCTGAGAGGTATGAAGACAGTTGTCTCAGTCCCAAGTTTTTGTACATTGGAAAGCATCCCTTCAGCGTTCTAAACCCTAAATCAGAGCTCACATAAATTAAAGAGATTTTAAAAAAGGTTTGTTTCCCTAAAGAACATATGTGCCCTGCATTACTGAAAGAACTATTATATATAATTGTTCCACTGGAGGATTTCTGCTTTATACTTGACCATTTCATAACTCCTTCTTAAGTATCAAAATAGTTCAAAACTAGGTATGATAAAGTAAAACTTTAGATGAAGCCTTCTGCTTATAAAGCAGAAAATGCAGAGATGAAACACTATTGTCTCACTTAAAAATTAATGTCTGCTATATTACACAAACACATTTTGCAAAAGTGAGCACCTAACAGGTGTTGGCTTCCCTGAGGAGTCATCAGAGTGATATGAAAATAATGAACTAAACTGCAATGATTAAAGAGACATTTTGATAAGACCCTAACCAATCAAGAGAACTAATGTCTTGTAAAGAAAAATCAGTTATATAAAGCTAAATATAAGAAAGATGGTATTAATATAACACTGAAGGGCACTGAATAAACTGAGTTTAAAAGGCAGTCTTTATGTAAGAAAGTAAGAGGAATAAAACTGAATATTTTTAACTGATGGAAGTTTAATAAAAATAAAGACTATGAGTGTCTGTTTAAAAAGAAAATTAACATTTTCACAACTGTGGAGTTAGTTTTCCTTATGATATACTTGTCTATCCTGACTTTTAAAAACATTTTGGGACAAGTATTTAAATTTAATGCATCAAAAATATTTTGAAATACTGGCATTTTCTGGCAGATTTCATGCTAAAAATACTCCTGAGTGACTGCTACCATAAGACACAATCATAACAAAGTATATTTAAATAAAAATCAACAAAATACTGAGATGAGGTATGCTAGATTTCACAATTGGTTGTCCTTAATCAATTGTATCTAGTGATATACCATTTTTCAAATTCATCTATTAATACACAACCAATGAGGGTGCTTTAATGAAAATACACAGTAATTTTCCCTCAGTAAGTCAAGCTCCTCAAGAAATCTCACTTAAATGTATATATAACCTGAGATCATCAATTAGATAAGAATTATATATATTCCAAATATTTTCAGGAGTGTTTTGCAAAATTATGAGCTCATGGTAGCAAAATTCTTTTGTAGACCTGTAGCACTGTGATTCCTAATTCCCTTACACTTTTTATAATAGCTTCTATATCAAGATAAGTTTTTATTAAACTGGTTACATTCATTAATTGTGTCAGAAAAAGATCTGTCAAGTGGCTATGGTTATACAGAAGTGTGAGTGTACTTTTTTTAGGTAGTTGCTGCACTAGCTATAGTACAGTACGTTTAGTACACTTGTTACTATAATATTGTTATACTATAACTTCTGAGTTATACCTCTCCTGTTAAATGGTCTGCCTAGGATGTGGCCAAATGAAGTGGCCGGAACTCACAGAAATGGAGTCACCAACAGAGCTCTTGAACCATCTGTTGAGGCTGCTTATAAGCATCTGTCTCTAGCAGCAAAAAATAACTGCAAAATTTCCTCAGAAAACATTGATCAAACGTCCTCAGGAAAAACTTTAGATTCTAAACAGCTGATCTCCTAACAGCAAATCAGTCTTCTTGCACCAGAAGCAGGGAGTAAGAGGTTTTCTTCTTCACTGTTTCTCTATTTACGGCTGGTCATATCATAAACAGTTGCAAATGCTGTAGTATGGAATACTAAAGCCATAGTTTGAAAACAACATGACCCCAAAATAATGTAGCACATTGTTTGCGGCTGTCAAGAAGTTTGTACAATGAAAACCTGATATGCAGTTCATCTGCTGATTCACACAACTCCTCAACAATCATCATAGTTCCTTCTTTCCCCTGCCCAGACCGGTGTGTTCTAGATCACAAATTATGATATAAAAGATACCCAAAACCTGAGGGTAATATTACTCTTTAATAGATATGCTCAACTGATGGTAACAGGATGAGATGATAGAATATTTTCAAACAAAATTAATCAAAATGATAGATTAGTGTCTTTGATGGAGCACTTGTGAAAGGGGACTTGATAACCCATGATAAGTTGTAAAGAATAAGATTCCTTGTTCTGGATCTACAAAAAGCCGTCAAAGGTGCATGGGAAAATATTCCTACTGTAATGTATGTTGTTTTTTTTTACACAAACCTATTCACAAGTCCTTCCAAGTATATCCTCACAAACTGCCACACAAGGAACAAAATCATATTCAAAATCAATTTATCCTGCCAGAAATTTAACTTAATCTATTATTTCATGTATTTGTAAATGGCAACTAATAAATTCATGGTGATCTTAGCTGCTCTGCCCACATTCTGTACTGCCTGATGCTTGGAAACTGCTCTCTCTTTCACCCATTATACAGATACAAACATGCACAACAAAATATGGTTTTTTAAAACTTTCACTTACACAAATCAAGGACCCAACACAACAACATTGTTCTTATTACAGTCATTGCTTCAGTCAACTCAGACAATGAAGGATTTAACATGTTATAGAGACAGGAAAGTATTCTACACCCGATTTTAAGTCTTTTTCTTAAAAAGCAACACTCACTTAAGGAGAATGCTCCTTTCCAAAAAACACTCCATCAAGTCTACTGAAGAGGAAAATAACCTTTGCTGTGAAACGTTTTCTTTACAAGCCTTTGTTCTCCAAATACTTTGCTGCTTCTCATTTTTTTCAAAAAAAATCTTCTGAAACAGGTATGTAAAATATACACTATAATTGCTTGAACCAGTTTGTAAGGCCTGAAAATAGATGTAACTGGAAGAATATCAAGCTAAATGTAGAAAATATTAAAATTTCTAAATTCAGTCTTTCTTTGCAGGGTGGAGGGCTCCAGAAATTAGAATTAGTTGCTTAGAATGGCATGAAGTACTACATTTTTGTAAAAATTCATGCTTAAATAAAAGTGTACAAGGATGGTAAAAAAGAATTCTCCCACCCTAATCCATCTCTTTTCCCAGTCATTTCCATTCACAAGGCCTTCATATGCCCTTCATCTTTGGTAGAAACATTCCGTTTTGTCTGTACTGCTTAGAAGACACAAGCCAAATCTGAAAAGCAGTAAGAGCTTGACAGATCTAGTTTGCGTGCACACGTAAAGAAAGCACTGAAAGAATGAGGAGCAGCCCCTTTGACAACAGTGGACTTAGGACTTGCAGGAAACAGAGCAGGGCTCCTCTAATTTCATGCTCAGAAGAGCCTGAACTGATTTTGGTCTGCCATGAACACACAAAACTCTCCCTTGTCTAGAATTGCAAGCAACTCCTGGTTGAAACAGCAGCTATGTCTTTTGTTACAGGCAGCTTTCAAAATTTTGGGTGTTTCCATAGGAGAATGATTGCAGGTGGGAAACAGCTAGACAGTGTTTCCCACCTGCAAGCATGAGGAAAAGTCTTTTTAAATACAATCAAGCTTTAGAGAGAGAGAATCTGCTTTTATAGAGATGGGCAAATAACCTTCCAACATCTAATGCTTGCCTGTAACTTCAAAATTGCAGCCAAACGCTAGAAATTATTTCCCTAGTTCATGTAACAGATACAATTCCAGACTATATCAGACTATCAGAGTTACATCAGCGTTTCCCAGTGAAAAGAAACTAGAGTTCTCTCATATTTTTCTTTTACATCATTTCGTCAGGCAAAGTCTCAGCAGGAGTATTCAATATTCTTCTAACATTGCCAGTACCAGACGGAACATTCATTCTATCATGACTGAGGTGAAATTATTGTATTAACAGGAAGACAATCCAAACAAACACAAAAGCCCACTTAAAGTTTCTGAAAAAAAAACCCAAACTCCTTTTAATTTCTAGCACTGGCACTGCTAGAAAGTGTCATTGAGTTTTAAAGAGATTTAAATACTTAAATGCCTTACCACATTTGAAAAAAAGGACCTGGATATCTAATTGACTCAAATACATTAGGAAATTGTACACGGGACTAAGCTAGATATCTTTNTTTTTTTTTTTTTTGTAATTGACTTGCTCTCAGAACCATTTTAAAACATGCATCTCTTGGGTTTTGACTGAATATTTTTTGTACAGCATTGTTGTGAGCCCATTGATCATAATTTTTGCTGTATTGCTCCCACCTGAAAAGAATGAGCCTGTAATTGAAAAGGCAAATTTAGCATTTATATTTGTAATAACACAGTTTCATTGTCATTCTCCCTAAAAAGAATTTGAACATTATGGTGAACCATATCTCATTGATAAGTGAATGGAAGGGAAGTAAAGCTTTCTCAGTACCAGAGCCCCATGAGCCAAGTCATTTGTTTTTTGAGCAGAGCCTTGTATTGTGTTGTAGCAATTACTTTTGCTCCCAGATATGATAGCTCTTTGAAGCAGTACCTGGGAGACACATGTGATCTACATTAGCAGAAGAGTAACAGTGTTGCCTGAAAACTAATCTCATTTGCTGTGCACCTGATAATTCATGGTTGTGGGGATTTTTTTTTCTTTTAATGGTGAAAGCCATCAATTCTGATTTGAATAATTTAACTAGAAGAATTACTTAAATACAAATCACAGTTTGAGATTAGAAATTTCTTTTAGAAACTTCTGTTGAAAACTTAGTGGTTTGGCACTTTTTAGCTAGCTAGAGATTTCAACACAGTTTGAATAGTCTTTTTATGCCAGCAGGTTTGTATGTATGTTATTCCAGGAAACCTTTTCAGACAAAAATCTTTCAGTAAGCTCCTGAAGTAAGCACACTGTGATTAGAAGAATAGAATGGATAAATGCCCACAGCAAGGCAGTAAAACTGTCTTAATTTATCATAAATTACAGCTAGCATTTGAAGAGAAGGCACATAAAACACAAGATGAGACAATAATTTTCAAGAAATTATTAATATCATAAAATCAACAAAATTACAGACTCGTGAAGTGGTTTGGATACTTTTCAATATTCCTTGTGCAGAGTAAATGTTCATGTATACCTAAATAGAAAAACAACCCACTATGTACCTCGAGCTATAGGCTTAGAGAAGTATTTTCTGAGGTAGCATGAATTTTAAAATATCTTGTTGGCTAGGATTACACTTGAGTGATTTTTTTTATTTTTTTTATTGACCAATATGTACTTGTGATTTGTAATATATTTTATTGTTTTATAAAGAAACAGTGTTTTTCTATAGTTGTACCAGAGTACCCAGGTGTCTCATGAGTTCAGAGCTAATACATGTTGCAGGAGAATGGGAAAAAAATTAAAAAGTAATTTTAAAGCTTCTATGTGTTCACATTAAACAAAAGAATCCATACAGATTCCAGTACACATCTGTTTTGCTGAGCCATCCTCTGGTTTTATTCATTGAATAAGTAAAAGTGGGCCCACTGAATTCAGACATTGATCAATATGCCAATACACTTAATGAAAAAAACTCATGCCTTGAATATTAAATAAAATGATCCTGACAAAGACTGGAACAGATTGCACTGTTATACAACTCCATGGTACTAAAGGACCTAAAAGCTTTTCTTCCCTTTTCCCTGGAGAAAATGAAAAAAAAAAAAAAAAAAGAAAAAAAGAAAAAAAGGAACAAAAAAAGGCAATATGTTATGCACACAATTCTCCACATTGATATATTTATCTGCTCAGAGAAGCAAGAAGTGGACACAGTCTTTCACTCTCCATGGTTATCTAGCCTGCAGAACAGCACTGGATTTTAAGGTCCACAGACAAAGAAACATTCAGATAAGTAAATGGAGACTTCCAGCCTCTTCCATATCCACTGAGCTGCTTTAGGCAAGAGAGCTTTTCTGTCTACTCCTGGCCACTAAATGACCTCCCTTGAATGCATCTGGCAGGTACCCCATTTATCTGCATGAAACTTTTTTACTGCTACCTAGTTCATTCCTACCTCACTTTCACAGGTACTAAAAATCCAAAGGACAAATACTGAAAGGCTATTCATATGCCGTAGTTCAAGCTGCGCTGTTTGTTGGTCTTCTCCATCAGATGCCATTCAGAATTTTATTTGCCTTGGTAATGCATCTGCGCACTGGACAGCAGAGATGAGTTTTTTAAGAGCTTCCCATGAGCCTGCTTCCTTTCTGAATGCTTTGTGTTGGCACATCCTTAAAACAGAAACATATCCCAAGGAGAAGCCAATAAATCCTGCACGTGGCACCTTTTCTTAGCTTTGCCTCAGAGGGCACTGCATGATGCCATGCTTCAGTTGTCTTTGCTGATTTTATGGCCCTGCTGGGCATGCTCACCACTCTGCTTATGGGCACCTTTATGCATTTCACAGTACTGAGGTTCAGCAACAGCCCTGACAATGAGGATATCTACAGCCCTCTTTCTTTGACACTCTTAGGACCAGCAGCTCTTTTCGGCCACCTCACTTTTTCTGTCAGGCAAGCCAATCATTTTGAGTCTCCTCTTATAATTTATTTGACCCAGCACTTATAGTTTTCTAAAATTCTCCATCCATTTCATAATAATTTTCCTCTGATTACTAGTAGAAGAGGAAGAAACATTGCCCATCCCAAACAGCTAAAGCCTGAACATCATAGAGCACTTTTGTGTACAATGTGATTGTCACTAGTAAGAAAGAATAAATCAATAGTTCCGTGAAAGAAAATACATGCTCATTCTGATGCCATCTTGTGTCACCCTAGGCTGCATGCTTTAGACTCCACCTTAAGTTGGTGCCTACCCTAAGTTTGGTACCAATGACAAATAAGAATGGGAGCCTGACCGCTGCAGCAGCTCAAAATGTGGACTGAATATGGTTTGAAAGTACCACTTTTGTTTCCAGACCCCTTTAGTGAAGTTTTAGGTCTTCTCTTTAGGTCTTCTCTTTGCCCACTACTGAGTCTAGCTTTCTAAATTACATTACTGACATTCATACTTCTGATAGGAACAGTAAATTACTAGTAGTTGTCTTGTGAGCACTGCTAAATCAGGCACTGTCATCATACTCCATGTGCCACTGCCATCAAACTATGTGTACTAGAGGCTGATACAAGCCTTTACAATTGGGTTTAATCAGAAAAAAACCCTTTTGTTTAGAAGAAATTCCTCTGTGGGTTTATTGCCATATTTCCTGGACAAAACCAGGATTCTTAATCACATTTATGAATAGTTGATAATTGCCAGGAGACACCAGGTATGACAGCCCCTCTGCAAGTATGCAGAGCTCTTCAGTATGCAGGTAAAAGGATTAAAATGTAACTTGTCCTTCTCAAAGTACCAGAGTAAATTCTCTCACAGAAAGACATATTAGCAATCTGTTTGCAGGCGATTATTGCAATTAAACTTTATTCCACTTGCTCCAGGCAAGAACCATCATCTTCAAGGAAAACTCAGACAGAAGCACATTACCCAACAGGTGTGTTTTACACCCAGAAGCAGAATCCTGCTAGAGAATTTTGCCCTATGAGAACAGTTACAATGTAAAATTGCTCACAGGGAAGTAAAAGCCATCACTTCTGTAGGTGTGGACAAAGATACTGATGTCTATGTGATTTCCATAGTATTCCTCATTAGCTTGGAAGGCATACTAGCTTGACAAGATGACTGCAAAAGAATAATTTTTCTGCTAAAAGCATATGGTCTTTGGAAAAACTGCCCAATTCATGGTTTTCATATGCCTTTAATAACTTTAGTGATCTGTTTAAAACTAAATCTGTGAACCAAGTTTATTGCCTAACTTAAAAGTAAGATTGAAATATGGTTTGATGAAACAAAGCTCCTCTGTCCATCTAAGGTTTGCAGTGAAATTCTCTCTTCTTACATAGATTACAAGATAACAAACCCACAAATCAAAATAACCCCTGGAAGTGCAGTATTCCTTAATAGATCAAACTCATTTGGTAGGCAGGTATGCTGAGAAATACTTACAAATCAAGCCAACAAAATGTTGTGAGGAAATTTTTGTGTTCCTTTCCAAACAACAGCACTAAAGGGAGAGTGACTGCACATATTTTTGTAGGGAACTGCATATTACAATTGTTCTGCCCAGTGAGGGATTAGATTTATGTGCTCTTGCATCTTACTCTCTGTGATGGAGATACATCATACAGGGTGTTCACTTGATGTTTATAGAATTCTGCTACTTTCATTTCAAGGAATGTGTTTCGCTGCTGCTAAAAGGCAAGAAACTGTTTTACTGTCCTTGAAGAGATCCCAAAATATCTATTTTTGGAAATATTTGCTAACTAAAACCGAAAGATTATGAAAATCCCAAGCAATAACTCTAGCACCCAAAGTTCCCTTGCCTATGCAAGGCACTGATTGAAAAAACTTCTAATAGTAGGAAGTGTCTTTCTAGGCTACTGGGTCAGTTTTGACACTTAAAAGGATAATCCAGACAGATCCTCAAGGGGACTGGGGAGGAAGCCAACAAGTTGATCCTCCTATGGAAGGGAAATAACAGAATTCTTTCCAATTGCAAAAAAATCTCCTTGGAAGAT
The DNA here is from genome assembly GCA_013400275.1 of Rhadina sibilatrix. NCBI lineage: Eukaryota > Metazoa > Chordata > Aves > Passeriformes > Phylloscopidae > Rhadina > Rhadina sibilatrix. The sequence continues at coordinate 25,560 of VWYO01027582.1, read as the reverse complement.
TCTCAAAGGGGATAATCCTCAGCTAACCTAAGATCTGAGTATTTAAAGCACCCCAAGAGAAAAGAGCTACTCTGAAAGAGTGCTGTGGTAGAGTGTATCAATCCAGAAAGCTGAAGCCTGCAAACATATGATAATTACAAGAGGAATATAGCTAAATGTTGGTACTAAAGGCTACCTTTAAATAATTGTTGTAATATGTAGTCAGGAGGAATTCAGCATTCCAAGCAGCCATAAAACAGAGTTCTAATATTCTTGCAGCAATTAAAGCCATGTACACTGCCTACATAAAATGCTGGAAAATAAACTTTTTTTTTTTTTTTTTTAANTTTTTTTTTTTTTTTCTGTCACCAGTGTGCAGCCTGAATTTGATTAAAGCTAAGTCAATTCCTTTAAATAAGTACTGAAGCAATGTTGTTGATTCTTTCTGGGGGACTCCATTAGAAACCACATTAGTGAGTGAAGGAATAGAAGTACTGAAGTACTGACCTGTATCAGCCAACTCAATGTGAACAGATACCACATCACAGAAGAGATGATGCCTTGACTTTTGTCAACTTGAAATCTGCAAGTGGTCTAGGTCATACTTAGCTTCTGCTCACTGAATATAATCTCTGCTTTACTTTCTTCAATAACCTGGTCCAAAATAGAACAAGCAGGGAAAAATGATTGCACGTTAATTATGTTCCAAGTAGTTCCTTAAAGTAATTTCACAAAAAGCAAGCATTTCATAGAAAACATTGATTCAGAAAACTAATTTTCACAAATCATTTTCTCTTTGCTCTTTTAGCATTAATCAATACTTAATAATGAAAACATGGAGCTTCAAAATTATTTCTGATTCATGGTACAATTTTATTCCTAGTTGCAGAAGACCTGAAGAATTATTTTGAAATAAATAATCCAGCACACATATTCTTCATTTCTATGTCAGTATTCACTAATGCTGTGGATACAAACCCATCTTTTTTCTCTCATAAGGTTTCTCGTTCCCTGAAGAGCTGACTCACATTCAGAGAAGTTACCAGAATCTTCTTTACTTGCTATATACTACAGCTCTTCAGTACTTCTGGGAGCAGTTAGTTACTGCTTTTCTTTCACTTCAATTTCCCTGAATCCAATTGAAATAGCAAATCTGCTAGATACAGAAACCATGCAATTCAGTTGCCTTGCCTAATAGCACCATTGCTAATCATTACATGCTGTCATTTCTAGTACCTGTTTACAATGGCTAACCTTTCTGGAAAAACTTTAGTGTTAAAAAGTCAGAAATTAAAAATTTCTCCAAAAAAACACAGTTTCCCTCTGTTTATATTTGATGGGTAGTAAAATATTTTGCACCTGACATAGGTGTCTATAAATTTTACATCCTGCATTTAGTAATGTAGTCAAAAAGGAGCATTCAAATATTTTTAAGGAATAAACTTCACTCATTGGGGAAAAATGTATTTCAAAAAATCACCTTCTACTTATCAGCATCATGAACAGTAATATGAATTGTCTTTCACACACACACCTTTACTTGTGGTACTGTTTAGGGTGGGGTTTTTTCTTTTTTACATATAAACTGACAGCAGTTGGCTGTTGTTTCAAGCTGTTGTTTACCTAACAGGTTGATTTTCTTGTCTGGTTACATCAAAAATTAATAACTGGTTTCTAGCTGAACTAAAAATAGATTGGGATATCCCCAGTCATATTGATTGCATCTAACTCTTCAGAGAGTTCCAAAGCTGAATTTTCATTCATGTAGGTGCAATAGCTTTGACTAGCCACATACCTGGAACATTTGTTTCATTGTCATTTGGTACCAAAGAGCACCATAATGTTCATTTTTCAAAGTTAAAGTATTAATGTTCCTGTAAATTACAATACCTTCACATATACAAGCATGAGGCCCTCTTGTAGTCTTGCTGTCCTTTTCCACATTGGAAAGGAAAATATAGCAATGCTCCATCATGGAAACACAGAATGTGCAGTTGGCTCAAAAAAGTGCAAGTTTCAAGTGATATCTGAGCATGTTGAGGCACTCCTGTCACATTATCTCATCAGTTTGTTTTTCAAGAGGATAAGAGCACTTGGAGAAGAACTCTAGACAGGATGGCACAGAAGCTGAGGCAAAAAGCTCAGGGGCATGGCAGAGAGGGCAGGACAATGGGATCAAAACTGCCAGGCGCACAAAAGACAGCTTGAGACTTGACTGCAGGCCATCCTTTCCCATGCAAACTTGAATTTCCCTCCTGGGGGTAGCCAGTTGAAGCATGTCAAAGCAGAATCCATCTCTTCCTAATTTAGACACTGTGGATGAACTTATAGAACAGGGAAAGCATTACTGCCCATGCAGATCCCTGGTCACTCCAGACCACACTGCACTATAGCTTCCTAAAATTACACACTAGAAATGTTTAGGAAGAAAAAGAAAAGTAAGATATAGGATAGGAAGTGGTGTGCTTCCCTCTCCTTCCTTTGATCAAAAGCCGAATTTTTAAATAGGATTGGGGAAATGAATGTTTGACTAAATTATAAAGGCTCATGATTTCAGTTCAACATCTGTTGCTTCCTTTGAGACGTTTGGGGAGTTGTCAAGGGTTTTATTTTTTTAAATGAGCAGTTTAAATTTTTTTTAATTGCTATCGCTTTATGATATTGGTATAATTTAACACATTAGGGTGGTATAATGGCCAGACACTGCACTTATGCTTCACAGAAGAATAGCACACAGCTGCCTGTGCTTTGTGCAAGTAAAGCATTTAAAATAATAGCCTTGTGATGAAAGCACATTGAGCTGTTAATCACTTTCTAATATTCTGTGCACAGAAATATTCTTGAGATATCTGAAATTAGACACAAGATGCAAGAGAAAGCATCATTTTTGAATGGCCATGTGACAATTATGTCCATCTAACAAAATGTATGCATGTAGAAATTGCTCTACTTGAATCCACAGTAGAAAGAACACCTAGTCTTTCCTTCTTTGACATATCTGTCAAACCCATAATTTTACTTTCAGAAAAGTCCCAAATAGTACAGAAAATGATGATTCAGATGTGCCAGTGTTTAAATTATATTAGTTATTTGGATTACTTCAGATACCATGGAAAGCAAAAAAAAAAAAAAAGAAAGTAATATGAGATACGTACCTCACAAGAGGCAACTAAAGACAAAAAGAAAGCAAAAAAATCAAAATGTTCTGAGGAGATTCAGAGACACAAAAGTGCACTTTCTCTCTACGGCTCTAGCATGAATATTTCAATCATGAAGTCATTTCCAGACAATTTAATCTTCTTTGAGAATGTTAAGCCAGCATTCATCTTGCACTGATCAGTCTCTTGTGTGCATTAAAAAGAATGATTTGGACAAAGGGTAAAAATCAAGTTTTCTATAAAGGACAAGCATTCAATAAAATACATCTGTTTATTGGAATAATATCAAGATTTAAGATAGGGAGCATTAGAAATGTCCTACTGGATCAGTCCTATGGTCCATCCTTCCCTGTACTTGCTCTCCAGTAATGGCCAGAGAAGCTACTGTATACTAAAATCATGTAAGCCTGCCCACTTTCTGTTTTCTGTCCCCTCCACACTTTCCTAGTATCAACAATGTGGGTTTGCTTTTTAAGTGAGGCTTGTTAAAGGGCACCCTCCCTACTTACTTCTATCAGTTTAGGAACTTACTGTATGTGGTTATCTATCCTGGGCTTTTTTCTCTAGTCTGTTGATACAATCTGCCTCCTGATCCTCCTGTCATATGACATTCACTAAGCTACATAGGAACAATAGTTTTTCTTATCCATCCTGAACTACTCTGCTAGTTTCCTCAAGTGGCTCCTGGCTGTAGTACTGTGGGAGTTTATCAACAGCAGTTCAGCATTCATCACTGCCTTTATGGGGTTTTGAGCTTCAGCTACATGACCTCTCCTCAGAACTCTCCACTCTAAACTAAGTGCTCTTTTCTTTTCCTTATAGCATAGCTCTTCCAAGCTCTTAAACCAATTTAGCTGCCCTTCTCTACCCGCTTTACCTGTGCTACATCCTTCTTTCAGTCAGAGGCAAGACAAAAGTCGTGCTAGCAGACCCAGGACTTGGATGAGAGCCAGTGGAGAGGCAGCATGTTTGCAGAATAGCAGCAAGACAGGAGGTAGCAACACAGGGGCACTTGGAGCATGCTACAACCTACATCCCAAACACCAGACTGCCAACAGCAAAGGAAGGAAAACTTTTGTTTGAAGAAATATGCATATTTTCCTATTTCATTTTATAAAATAAAATTAAGAATGAGGTTATCTAGGTTCCCCATCCTTTTCTGATGGGTTACAAATGCCAAATTTTAACGTCAGGTGTTTTCGTGCATTGTGCACTGCTACTTCCTGACCCTTCCTGCTATTTTGATTCTGAAATCATGATGAGATGAAGTAGAAAAAAAATAATGTCTCAAATTAAAATGTCACATACCCAAACTTGTCTTGCCTGTGGGGTGAATGCCAGCTCAGCTCTGTAACTTGCTGTCACACTCTGATTTGATATATTTTCTAAAATAAGTCATGTGAATAACTTTATAAAAGTATTTTCTCAGAACAGCCTCCCTGCTTGCTATTATCTGTGACTTCCAAAGTTAGTAATACAAATTCATCAGAGGCACAAAAGTTGAGCTCCACAGTATGGTATCTTCTCTGATACGGCATTCTTAAGTCTCAGCTTATCCTTCTTTATGGGTGGCTCTAAAAGATATGATACAATAATATCAACTTTTCCAAAAAATTAGAAATTAAATTGACTAGCACACAATCATTTGCAAATTATTCAAATGCATTTGTAATACACGGCTTGAAATTCATGCTGCATTACTCAGTCACCCAGCTTATTCATATGGGAGTAATGAAACTATCATCTGACTTGCATATTAACTAGTCCAATAGAGATCAAAGTATACATCTGACTTTCACCTTAGTTTTCGATTGAACTGCAAGTTTCAAGATTATGACCAATTTAAGAGGAAGGTGATTTGCAAAACTAGCCACCAGAGCCCTACTTGTATACTTTTATAGTGTGCATGTAATTAAAAATTTGCTTCCAGCTTTGAACATTCATGCTTCAAAAATGTGTTTTCTGCTCCTTTTGTTGCAAAAAAAAA
>VWYO01027582.1:0-20412 GCA_013400275.1 Rhadina sibilatrix | reverse complement strand
AAAAAAAAAAAAAAAAAATTAAAAGCAGTTTTGGACAGAGGTTATTACTGTTAAATTAAGACCAACTTTCAATTCAAAATGCACTAGGTATATTGTAAAATATCTGAAATATTACTGAAATTTGGGGTTCTTTTAGACTATAAGTTTCATACTTAATTTGAAGTAAGGTATTCTTCCATGTTGACCACCACACAAAGAAACATAAATAAATTTGAAGTAAGCTGAAAAAATGGCCAAACATTATGGGCTTTTTATCAAACTTGAAGTCTGGTCAGGCTATACAGACTTTTTGAACAATAGCTGTCTGTTATGTGACATAGACAGCTTACTTTTACATTGCTGTTGTCTGTAAGTGTCACCCAGGGACAGCGTGCAGTCATGTATGCAGGCTGTTTTCTGGAGGTGTCTTAACAGCAGCACTTGATTCAAAGAAGAGTACACAAGAGAAGTTGTAAATATATACAAATAATAAAAAAAAAGCATTTAGGTTTTGCATATTTTTGCCTTTTAGAAAATTTCAGAAGTTCCTTAACATGACAATCTAAATGCAAGACAGCTACTGAGTCACCTTCTTAAAAGGCTAGTAGATTTTTATTTGGCTACTGCAGACCATACCACTATATTCCACATATTTTCCTTTACTTCATCTAATAAAACTGATATCAACATTTCAATAAAAAACACATGATGGATTTGGGAAAAAACAAAACAAAACAAAACAAAACAAACAAAACAAAACAAAACAACAACCATGATATCTCAGTGTATCTCTTCCCAATTTATGGTTTACAGGACATAATTCTGCTTGCAAGATCTTCTGATAGTCTCAACTACAGGAAATTAAATGGCAGAAAACAAAGCCAATAGCATTTCCCAGAGTGTTAGTGGCTCAGCATTGCAGCTTGTGAAACAAAGGAGCACAAAAACAGTATTGCAGGGAGCATTAACTCATACACTCACCGGGCATCTAGTATGTGTGATCAGGTAGAGAAAAAAAAATCCAGCTATAATTCTTTTGTTAATGTTTTGCTGTTGTAATTCAGAACGATTTGGTGCCAAAATGCTTTGCAATGAGAAAGGAAACCACTGTTAATAACAGTAGAGGAAGATTTACTTGTGAAAGGTGAGCCAGGATATTGCCTGAAACAATGACTCACAAAATTGATGTCAAAGGCAACATTATTTACATCAAAGGCATCAAAGATTCCTCTTGCCTTTCTAATTCTTTCTTTTGTTCTGCAGGCCACCTTTAATAGACTGAAAAACATTCTTCATCCTTGCAGGGGTGGGGAATGCTCAGGGACAGACACAAAAGACACAATTCAGAGAAGGAAGAAATAAGCAGAGTTTTCATAACTAGTGAGTTTTCAAACCAACAACTCAAAGCAATCACCTACAAAGAGCAAACTAAGGATATTTGAAATTTCAACCCACAATTGTAGCTGGGTTTCTATGTCAAAACTGATCACAGAGTTGGATTTTGTTCTAAAACATGACTATGAATAAATGCCATACTCACCCCAGAGGAAGTAACTCTGGTATGTATGGGTCAATCTCTGCCACTGGAGACTATGCATGGACACTGGAGACTACATAAGTAACAGATAACAGTGGTAAGGGCCTTGTTTGTGTTCTGCTCCATATTTAACATGGATAATTCAGAATTTCACCATTCCTTATCATCTAAGAATTTGTGTATGTCTTAGTCAACTGGCTAGTTACAGTATACCACAAAAATAAGGAGAAGGATTTACCCTAAATGAGTTTAAAAATCCAGGGGAGCAAAGAAAACAAACTCTAAATAAAGAATTTCTCTTTGCTAATATAAACAGTGAAGGACATCATCTATTAGTTACAGACAAATGTAAACAGACTTTTATTTAGTCTGTCTAGCCAAAAAAACCAAATTAATAAATCCTGTGGTGATGGTTTATAACTTAATTAAAAATAAAAAGATTGTATACTCCTGTCAGACAAAACCTGGACAGTGCAATTCCCAAAAAAACATACCAGATTTTTTTTTCTGCCCAGTCATTTAAGCTACAGCTTCAAATAATACAAGTTTCCTAATTCAGCACTTAAAAAAATTAAAATTATTCCTTTAAAAAAAAGGTTATCCAGGCAGTGATGAATTTACTCACTGTTTTGTGCAGTGCTCTGTGCTTTGATACAAAAGGAATATGGAAGATTGTATCTCCAAGTTTAATTTATCATACAAAGCTTAAGGAGCCTTTGTGAGTGAAGAATGGGGCTCAAAATCCAACTTTTGAAAAACAGGTCAGGCTCCTGTAGCATAAGCAGAGACCAAGTAACTTCTGAGAAGCCAGGAAACACCAAGCTATACCTTAGAGGTTATGAAGAAGACTTTTTTTTTTTCTGGAGATCTGAGTTGCATTTCTTCTTTCTCTTAAAAACTGCCAGACATAGCAAAGTCTGAGAGAAAAGATACTTTGAAAGCCGCTGACAAAAAAACCCTTTTTTATTTTATTGTCTTGTCCTGCAGAAATGCAGTTTCTGCATTTTCAGTTTTATCTTAGTTTTTGTTCAAATAAAACCCAGCTTTAGACACTTAAAGCCTCCCTGTGGTTTTTGACAAGGCAAACCAATCTTTGGTCTATGTGGGAAGCTTGTCACCCAATCTCAAAAGCATAGCTACACAAGAGGCCATAAATGGAGTGATGCACTTTGAGTGAAAGAGTCAATAGAAAACACATTGCCAGGAGAAGACAGTGGTGCAGTGGGAGATTCTCTCAATTTGGCGTCCTCTTCATCAGGATGTTCATACAAGTATACTCCCTTTTGCAGTCTCTGAATCTCACCTCCATTCTTGCATAGCAGTAAAATGTTACAAGAGATGTGTGACCACATGCAAGGATCTCCAACCTAGTGCAGCTGAGGTCTTCTCCCATGAAAATGACATGGACTAGGTAACAAGGTCTGCAGTATATAATCCAATATTAAAAANGCACGGATTCAGTGCTTCTTAAAACTAATCTTAAATATAAATATATATATATATATATTAACACCTGCAAACCTATCAGGTTTGAGGAAATTAAGAATGAAGTGGCATTTCTTAATTTCTCTATTTCTGCCGTTGTTCAGTCCTACAGCCAGAAGAAAATGATGCTTTGGGCACAGCCCTGGCCCTTGGATCAGGCTCCCAGCCCCAGATGGAGCTGGAGAGAGGCCAAGTGAGGACGGTGGGGGCAGGGGATGCCCTCAGGGCACTGCCACTCCGATGTCCCACCCTGCCCCAGTAACAAACTCCAGCGATGGCAGGGCTCTGACCAAGGTGAGGTGAGGGAACTGGGGTTTCTCCGACACCTATGGGCCCTGGAGTTCTATTTCACCTCTGCCAGGAAGCCTCCACTTCTCACCTGAGCTGTATCAGAGGATTGATGTGTCTGGCTCAGCTACAGTCCCTGCCTGGCCATGGAGCACCTTTGTCCTGGCCTGGACTTTGTCCTGGCCCTGTGACCCTGCGGGGGGTGGCAGGGCCAGAGCCTGACCCTGGTTTGGTTTCCAGGCTGGTCTCACACTGGCTTCATCTCTGCTGTCTTTTCTTGCAGTCTAGGCTTGTGCTTCAGCCTGGCTGTTGTTTCCAGGTCTGTCTCTCTTTCCATGCTGCGAGTGGTGGGACAAGCCTAAGCGAGTCATGTGCTCTACAGGCCTTGAGGTGTCCCTTAGCTCCTGACTGGCCTTTCCTCAGGCTGTAGGCATGCTGTCCCTGCTTCCTGGAGGCCACCTTCTGTACAAACCTTGTATTTCCTATTTCAGCATATTGCTTCCTGGTGTGGCACCACAGAGTTATTCCACTCACAGCTGGAGCTTAGCTGGTAGCCAGCTGATCCTTGTAATACCTTACAAGGAAGGTAGGAAGGTGATTTTTTTTACTGCCTGGCTGAGGGAAGACTGTGTGTTTATTACATTTATTGCGTTTATTCCTCTGCTTCCTTTCTTTACACTGTAGTAAAACAAATTTTACTGAGAGTGTGTGCTTATACATATACACACTTGAAAAAACTCCACTATTCCCTTGGTCTTCTTAAATAACTTGCAATTTCAAATTCTAATGGTTGAGATTAGCCCATGCATGTCGTAATTTGACACAAAGAAATTACATTCACACACTGGGATGTCCAAGGCAAAAAAGGCGAACTTTATTTTCAGACTTTAACATTTATAGAATTCCAGCAGTGACTATGGATTGGAGGAAGAAAATCTTCCTCTTCAACCACACTGGTCAACCCAACAGTCCATCAACAATCTCCTCCTTATGAGAAGAATGTAAACATGGTTATACAGTTACAATAACAAGAAAGTTGTTTATGTAAAATCATGTTTGACTCCTTTGAAAAGGTAAACACAGAAGGCTGAAATAGAACTTTAGAAAAAATTCTTAAAGAGACAGAGGAGAACAGTAAAAACCCAGCCAACACATACATACTGTTCCACTGAGCTAAACAGGAGAGCAATAATAGTTGTAGAAAAAGAAAAAAAATTGTGTATTAAGGAACAATATGTGTACATGGGGCAATTGCTATAAGGATAGTCCAGACTGCCTCAGTCACCAGTTATTGCTAGCTGGGTCTAGAATAACAAGTGAAAAAAAAAATCCCTCTCTTAGTATCAGGCCTCAAGCAGGAAAAATACTGGAAGACTATTGGGGCAATTCCCAAAAAATACTCTGCAGGCCTTGGTTGTGTAAACACATGCCACGGCAGTACTGTTAATACTTCTACTATATCTTGATTTCTAAAAAGGGACTTAAAAGTAGCAGCATTCTGCATTTGCCCTGGCAACAAAATACTTTTATATACAAAATACCTACTTGTCGAAAAATAAAACATAATCATGGTTGTATGTAATATGACCACATATTAATTTCATCATTTTGATACACACTCTCTGCTGCATCAGCAGTTGAACAAAAGTTTTGACACCTATCAGTACATATAGTGCATAGCCTTCAGTTGTTCGTAACATAAGGCAACAGATTTCTCATTCTGGGCAGCCAGCCCTCACTGTTTTGTGCAAATCTTCTCCCAAGACTGTCAGCTAGAGCTGCACAGTCTTTGCATAGCTTTAAACATCTGCTTGGGTCAGCGTTAATGTCAGCAGAAGTTAGTCCAGTGCCATTATATTAAATTCTTCAAGGCAAGTGGCTAGCATTTCTTCTAGACCAGATGGAGCCTAAGATGGCACAATATTCCTCACATTTAAGCCTCGTCCATTTGATAGACTCCAGCATAATGACCAGCATCTGAGGCCTATTGTTCTGCATCTGTTGATGTTTTGGCATGCTATACCAGCTGAAGAGGGAGCTGGTTAATGGATCTTAACGGGTTTTACATCTCTGCACCAAACTGCAGGAGTCCTCCCACACCCCCATTCATTTACCCAGGTAAGTGAACAACATAGCTGTAGTGTTCAGCAGTGGTCCTCAGGGGCAGCTAAGCTCACCTAAGCAAAGAAAGATGAAGACTTAGCTTGTTTAAGATGAGTTGGGTTAAACTTTGCTTTAGCCTTCATTTTCAGTCCTGTAGCAGTGAACTCAGTCCCTGCGGATACTTAGTCTTAATGTTGTTAGGGGCTAATTCAGTCACAAAGAAGCATCATAGCTGGACAGTGTTTCTCTGCTGCCTCTCAATTTCAGTGTAGGTGCTGGAAACCTGGCATAGGCTTAGATTTCTGGCCATTACTCTGTGCTTGTGTGGATTCTCAGGCAAAAAAAAAAAAAAAAAACCTATTAATCTTGCATTTCAAAGGCTAAATATTTCTTCCTGCTTATCATTAAACACTCGCTGTAACTGCAAGTATATAAAGTATATGTACAGTTTCTGCAGGTGTTAAATTTGAAAAAAAACTTCGCTATTTCCATTGCAAATAGTTTCTATGTGCCTCAGGCTAGATGAGAGTAAGATGTGGCCATTTAACTTTTACTGCCTATACCTGCTATCCTACACTCTGCTTCAGGTACAGAGTATGGAAGGAGAGTGTGCTTTTAATCTTGCAAAGCCTAAATATCTGAGAGGTTTTGACTAACTTTCACAACTTCTGTCCAGCTAAGCCCACTGAACCAAGTTTGGACCTGCCTTCATTTTGTGCATCTCAGTGACAGAGAATTTTCTCAGACCACAGGGGACACGAGATCAGGCCTTTGCCCTATGAAATCAAAAATACATGTTGGTGTGAGAGAGGTTGACTGTTCCACTTTAGACTAATAGAAGTCATATTGGCCTCTAACTGACTCACGCTAAAATTTTGGAGGCAAAAGGCTTATCATTCAGACACCAGAAAATGCCATACTAAAAGAACTAAAGCAATGGTATTCTTTTATTTTTAGAATTAATGATATAGTTCTTATCTATATCTGATCTGATCAGTTCTTATCTGATTTCTAAATATTACCCTAGTATTCATGTCTTAGGGCACATTTTCTGTGGGCAAAGGAAATGCATTTGTCCAAACTGACCTTCCTTGTGCTAACTTGGAGGTTACTCAGCAACTTACCTTTGATGAAAGAATACCAGGAAGTTCTTGCAATATCTCTCTGTTCCAGAAATGTCAGATGCTATTTTCCATAGATTCAATGACCCTAAATAATATTGTATCTTCTGCCTGGTAAATAATTGATATGTGTCTGGTAAAACAAATGGAGCAGGAAGATTTCTGTTGCATGACTCTTCAGGCTGCCGTATATTTTCTGAGGTTTTGGCAACACTAAACCAATTAAAAAATATATATTCACTACAAGCTCGAGCAAGTCGTACATTCCACACATGAAAGGAAATTAATTATACTCTCAGAATGAAGCAATTCAGAGGGTTAATTTGCCATTGTGAGCCTTATGATTATGAAGACAGTAGACTAAAATGATTTTAAGAGGAGATTTAATTTTTAACATTTCTCAAGTCTTTGTTTACATTATACACAAATAAAACAAATGCTGAAAGCACTACCTTGCACCTAATCCGAGTCATGAAGTGTGTTGTAATCTTAATCTAGAAACAATGATGAAGTTGTTCCCTTAGTTTCTTAACACTTTTATTATAAAATTGAGATAATGAGTTCCCCTTGCAGTTTAAAGAGGCATAAAAAAGGGTTAGTGAATATCCGTCTGTAAAAGATCTTGCTATTGTTTTATCTACAACCAAAGTATTAAACACTTCTGAGCGTCACAACCAGAATACCCACAGAGTTTCTCAACCCTTTCACTTATTTTCTGTCTTGAAGATGCATTGTAAAATTTAAACTCAACACAGGAAATCTCTGACATTGTAGTGTCAGCAATTAGTTAAAGCTAGGAGAGCTACTTCATTAAAAATTTGCATAGAAATAAACAACAGTATAAGATGAAGTTGCCAGCTTAAAATGCAGGACTGGACAGTTTAAGTCATATACTGGTTTATCTGGAACCCAGTTCTGTTAAATCTTGCAGTACTTTTCTTTCTTTAACAGACCTAAAAGAAATAAACATATATGTTGTTCAGACGGAAGACCAAATTATTACATGCTGTTCCAGAATTTCCAAGAACATCATTGTCACTTCCTATGTTTGTTAGCTGTCAGATGGATCTGAGGCATCCCTGTAATACCTAAACTCTTTAATTCCCATGCTTCTGTGACTTTTTCACAGGACTGCTGTACCTCTGCTCTAGTACTTCAGCATCAAAGATGTATTCACTGCTTTTCCAGAAAGAAAGTATTCTGGGAATCTGTCAATCTGAAAACTCAAATGATGACAGTGACAAAAAACCTTTATAGTTTCCATTCTCAATTCAAAATGTCATTTAAAACAATTACTAAACTGTGTATAATGCAACTTTCAAGTGAACTTTATGTGTTAATATAAAGTGCTGAATTCTAGCATTCTATTCTTTTATCCTATTTTCATTCATCTTCAGTCTTCACTAATCCAAGTCAATGTTATTTCATAGAATCATAGAATTTTCTGACTTGGAAGGGACCCACAAGGATCATTGAAGTCCAGCCCTTGACTGAGAAAGCACATTAAGAGCTATTCTCACAAGGAGAATATCCTGTACCAAATCAATTTTTCATTTTCACCACTGAAAATGTGGTAATTGGAGTAAATGTTGTGATGAGAACTTATAAAATCATCCAGTTTTATAACAAAAGTTAAATGATCTTAAGATTTTTACTTGCCTATATGAAATGTATGCTTTGTCAGATATTTACATGTTATATATCACTTTGTGAGGTATGTCTAAATTGAAGTTAGCTCAGTTGGTTAGAGAATGGTGATAATAGTGCCAAGGTGGTGGATTTGATCCCTGCATGCACAATTCACTGAAGAGCTGACTTGCTGATCTTTGTGGGTCCCTTCCAACTCAAAATATTCTGTGTTTCTCTGATTAAATAATCCACACAGACTGAATTCTGTATGAAAACCAGCAAACTTTGCTTGTAGGTGTTTTTATGTGGTGTTAGGTTCTCAGCAATGCAATAAAAACATTCATTAGTGATGTTCTGATTATCATCAGTATTAACATCCACTTGTAGCAGAATTTCTTAGGGAACGTGGACATGAGGTATTTTGGAATGAGATTTGAACTACCCCAAACTGGGCCTCAGTTTCAGGCCTGTCTAGGACTAGACAGACCCGTGGCTCAGTTAGAAATTTATTTTAAGGTGTGTTTAAGTATTAGATAGCATAGTTATAGTGTGGTTACGGTGACTTCCTTAAGGGTGAAATTGTTTACATTCTTTCTTACACTGAATGCAGTTAGAAAACACCTGTACCTGTAAACTATCTGAAACTGTATTTAACCCGCCTTCTCGGGAGAATAAACGGAGAACGCATGATCTAACCATGTTGGTTGTATGTGTGTTGCTCTGAACGGCTTCCCATTTTAATTAGGAGTCCCCTGGTTTCATCCACTNTGAGGTATGTCTAAATTGAAGTTAGCTCAGTTGGTTAGAGAATGGTGATAATAGTGCCAAGGTGGTGGATTTGATCCCTGCATGCACAATTCACTGAAGAGCTGACTTGCTGATCTTTGTGGGTCCCTTCCAACTCAAAATATTCTGTGTTTCTCTGATTAAATAATCCACACAGACTGAATTCTGTATGAAAACCAGTAAACTTTGCTTGTAGGTGTTTTTGTGTGGTGTTAGGTTCTCAGCAATGCAATAAAAACATTCATTAGTGATATTCTGATTATCATCAGTATTAACATCCACTTGTGTTAAATCTTCTCTGCAGGGCCTTCTTGCTTCATCCTCACCAACACACTTGTAGCAGAATTTCTTAGAGAATGTGGACATGAGGTATTTTGGGATGAGATTTGAACTACCCCAAACTGGGCCTCAGTTTTAGGCCTGTTTAGAAGTAGATAGACCCGTGGCGCAGTTAGAAATTCATTTTAAGGTATGTTTAAGTATTAGATAGCATAGTTATAGTGTAGTTACGGTGACTTCCTTAAGGGTGAAATTGTTTACATTCTTTCTTACACTGAATGCAGTTAGAAAACACCTGTACCTGTAAACTATCTGAAACTGTATTTAACCCGCCTTCTCGGGAGAATAAACGGAGAACGCATGATCTAACCATGTTGGTTGTATGTGTGTTGCTCTGAACGGCTTCCCATTTTAATTAGGAGTCCCCTGGTTTCATCCACTCTAGATACATGTGCATGCTAACAGTGCCTAAGTACATTAGCCATTAAAAAAAGGGCAGTAAAATTATTTCTGAATTTTGGACAGTCATTTCAATTTAAACATTTTCTTCCATTTCCTAAGCTGTAGACATCCCCATACTTGGAAGTGGTAAAAACTCCTGATGCCAGGCAATGTGTTCTGTGATCTGTTTCTAAATTGAGCTAATTTGAGCTTATAGTAAGGGAGTTTTGTTCATTTTATAAAACTAAGGTATTCTTTTCATTATTTCAGAGTTCCTTCTGAATCCTTCTGAAGGATTACTATGCAGTCTGTTCTGAAATTATTATTACATAAATTCAAAGAGCACAGTTCCCATTTCCTTTTTTTTTTGTATTTTTTTCAGGCAGACTTTTAAAAACAAACCTTCAAATACACAAGCCAATAATATCTTTATATCTTTGCCCAAAGTGACAAACTGTCCTTTTCCCTGTACAGATATGAAAAGATGTGGTCTTGCTGCTGGTGATATTTGCTCTGTGGGAAAGGAGCTGAAATAATGTTCTAAATGCAAATAGGGTATAGATGTCTTAGGCCTTTTGAAAATAACTCTCTGTATTGATTCACTTCAGGAATAAACCCTATAGGACTGATTGAAATTCAGGAACAGGAATAGAGGAACCACTGCAGATTTTTTGCACAAATGGCTTGAAGGCTCTAATAAATGTCAGCTGTATATGGCAGGTAGGGTGAACTACCCAGCAGCTGTGTATTTTCTCACCCTCAAACCTTTCCAATTCCATCTCCTGAAGACATTCAATTTATTTCAAAAACAGCCTCTTTCTGTTGTAGGTGAAGATTTTTAAAGTGGAGATGAAATAATTTTTTAATTGAGTCGTCATCCAAGTGAGATAAAAAAAAGAATAGTAACAGGCATTTTAAGAAAACTTTTTGTCAGTGTTAGGGGGTAGATGTTTGTAATGCTTAAATTCAACCAACAGGTTAAATATTTTGGTTCCTTGAACTTTTCTGTGGTAGAGAAAAGTGTTTTTTAGAAAAAGACTTAGTGTAAACCTCATGGTCTAACTCACCCCTTTAGAGAGAGCCTCCAGAGCTCTTTGAGGAAAAGTTAATTTATGTTTGTTAACATTTATTATAAAATCATATTGTTTTAATTTTTCTAGCCATTTGCTAGTCTGTTTGATTTTCACAGTGTAGGCACAGTTAACATCTATGCACAGATAGATATTTCACAGTATGAGTATACACACCCTCAGGACCCACATATTTCTGCTCAAGGAGTCATGTCTAAAGACTGCTAAATGCAATTGACCACAAAAGATTTAAAGCTATTAATTAAATAAAAGAGTCTGATCCAATTAAAATACTTTTCAGCAACCCAAGCAGTCCACTACCAGGAAAGATCCAGAACCTAGTAGGAGACTTATTCTTGGAAGGAGACAACTGCAAGAAGACATATGGCATAATTTCTTTCAGATTGAATTTTAAAAGTTGAGCTTTCCTGCTTCTTTGAGTCAAGTTTGATCAAAATTTTATTATTTTTCATTATCAAATTCAATTTGGGCTCTTACACAAAAGACTCAGTACATTCTCAGTTCGTCTCTGATAGTTATCACTGGTGGAAATTATCCTGTGGGTTTGTACTGATGTCTTCTTGTCCTGGGAAGCAACTGAAAGACATCTTTTTAACCTACTTTAGACAAATACCTGTTTGATACAACAACATTGTGTGCCCATCACTGTCTCCTTTGAATACCCTGGACCTAGCAGATATTAAATTCACTAGATTTTCACTAGATTTTGGCGTGGTAGATATGATTGCTACAGCCATATCAGCCAGTATTAGAAGCCCCTACAAGTTTAGACTACAGGCCAAGTGAATGAGTCTTTCAGATAGAATTGTTTTCCCCTCACAGTGTCTAGTTCCTGTTGACCTAACTGAGACAGGAAAGAATAGTAGTGCCTACTAATGTCTATATACATTTTAACCTACAAAAAATCAGTCCACTAGGTCTGCAGAGTTCCCAAACTGATGTCATAAAACCCACATCAGATTCAACATCACTCAGTAGTTGTAAAGAAAGGAATGAGCACAAGGGTTTAAGCACCTTACTGCAAAGACACCACTATTGACACACTACATTGCCAAATTATAGTTTTAGTAGTCACTTCAAATGTGTTTACATTAGTAATAGTAATAAGATGCATTCAATATGCAGGCATGGAAATTAAAAGAGACAGTTGAGTTCCTCAGAGCAAACTGTACACAATAAACAGTTACAAAGCACAACATTCAGGCTGCTTTAACTTCTGTAACAAATAAAAACTTGATTTAATAAAAGTATTTCAGTGGAAGGAAGCGTCATCCCTAAATGGGCAGAAAAATCTGGCAATTTTTCCAGGGTCAATAACAGGACCTGTAAGAAGTACTACTGAACAGCAGAAAACAATGAAGCAGATTGGAAGCCAGCTGTCAAAGAATGCAGCCTCTTTTGGATTCCTGGCAAGACAGGCTCTTCTGATTGTGTATCTCCTTACTCTGATGGAATTGCTGAGGATTGCTGAAGATCAAGGAGAAGGAATTAAAAAAAAAACAGTGGAAAAAATCAGAAGACAATTACACATTTCAGCCAACGTTTGCAATTCTGCTGTCCCCAGAGAGAATATGGAAATTTTCGAATTTTTTGAAACTTATGGCCCCACTGAGAAGCTGATTTAGAACAGAAGACAAACAATCTGCCCAAACTTTGTAACAATGTTGGGGTACAGAAATAATTTATATTAATTTTCCAGAATACGAAAACCATTGTTTGATCAGAAAAAGAAAATAAAGTAAATAAAAAATTAAATGCTATTGATAATGAAAGTATGACAGCAGTGTAGATCCAAATCCAGTAAAACCTAGTGTTGATACTTAGGGCATATTTCAAAGTCATGAGGAAAATTGGTGAATTTCCCTGGGAAGAGAAGCAAGACCTTAGGCAATGGAAATTCAGAATTCAAAACAGATTAAAAATGGTCTCTAAAATTGCAAGAAAAGTGACCTTAGAGTTTAGTTGTAGATTAAAACTCAGAAGATGAGAGCAATCTGATGCTTCCTAAGTGAAGCAGGCCCTCACAGACTATTTTAAATTAAAGAGCGGAGTCAAATGTTTCCAATTTAGGAAACTAAAGCAACAATAATGGAATTTTTAAGTTATTAATTTTGTCCTTAAGGAAGAGTTATATTGCATCAGGTAGGCAGTATTTGCAGTAAAACACTGCACTGAATTGTTTCAAAGCCTGCTTATACAGTTCCTCTAGTTCCTGGTAGGAGTATTCTTTTCAGGATTTGTAGATCCGAGTGGCCACTGGTACATTCAAAATCTCCAACCACAAAATGAAGCAGTGCTTCTGCCTTTCTGATAGGGCATATCTCCCATCTTGAAATAGGAAAAAATATCTTTGGATAAAGGCCTCAAAACAGCATTGTTTCACCCCTCAAGAGACATCAATCTTGGAGCAGCAGAGTTACTGCTCACAGCTACCTGACAGATGGCCAGCCCCAGAGAGAAGAGGCTGTCTCTTGGTAAAGGGAGCGTAGCTGCAAGACTGAGATGTGCCCTGGTGGGATTTATCATCAATAATGAGCTGGTTGGGTGCTGCCAGATCATGACTTTGAGAAGTAATAAAAAGGAGGATTGCAAGAGCGGGATGTGAATTGTTCCTATTAGGTAAAATAGGAGAACTTTCCCTTTTGCTGTGAAGCTTACCTGGTAGCTCAGGGCATTCAAAAAATATTCTAGCCACTAGGAATTGCATTAGAGGAACAAGGAATGACTAAAGAGCAGAAGCAGTGGCAATTACTGGTCACTGTTCCACTTGTGCAGTGATTGCAAAGCATTCAGTGGTGTGACAACATTAGTAGGAGATGACCCAAGCAGGATACCTGACAGACCTTATAGAAGGTACAATGGCATTCTGGCTAACTACCCTATTCTGTAGAGCACTGAGATGGTGTCACTAGAAGAGAAAAGTGACTTTATTCTTGCATACAACATGTTTTAATGTGTACGTTCCTGTTGCTTTTTGAGAGAGGGAGGCTTGCAAATGGAAGAAATATTCAAGGAGAGTAAAGAAAGCTCTAAAGGATGAAGCCACTACCATCTAATGTAGCAAGTCTGCTGACTAATAACAGCTGACCAGAAAATTATGGCTGGCAGAGGCCATCCACAAACTGTGAGCTGCAGACTGTGAGAACAATTTAAGCAGAAAGACTGTAGCACCAAGTACAGACTGTGAAAGAGAGGACAGTACTCCTCTTTACTGTCTTTTCTAACAGAGTACCTGTATGTTTAGCAATTTTTCTTTAAAGGACCCTTGTTATCATCAGAACCTTGTGCACCATCCACCAATAAAGATAAAACATTGGAGATTTGATCTTCTCTGGTAGTCCCGTCTGGAAAGATTCTCCTCCCTATCCATTTTCTGGGAACAGTAATTTTGCTTAAAATTCAACACACACATACCAAAGCTTTATTAAAATGTCACTGTCTGAGCACAGCATCAAGAAGCTGCAAAATATAAGGCTGACAAAAGAAAAAGATCCATATATGAGCCAGTGACAGTAATTGTCAGGTTCAACAAGTATAAAGGGTTATATATTATATTTTTCATGTCTATTTTGCAAAGAAAGTAATAATCTGTGGGGATTTTGTTGTATAATTCTGAAGAAATAGGCTTGTCTTTATAACTCAGTGATCGTGACATTTATTTATTTTTCTAAGTTCTTAAGAGAGTTCTCAGAACCATTTTTTTGTTTCTCAGACAACATAAATTAAATGCCTCTGATGTACAGTGTTCTATGATTTTAACAAGGATAATTTGTTCTTGTATAACTTCATTTTCACATTACAGATTTTGTTACAAGTGTGATATTTCCATATTTGGATACATGGTCTAGTTTAGGAAAGACAACAGTAAATATGCAAGTTTTGCTTTCTGACATTCTTGTATTTGTTTTCTCTCAGAGTTACCATCTTTCTGAGGTTTACCTCCACCATAGGAAAGTAGACTAAATGCAGTAATATTCTGAAAAATCTGTTACATGGGAGAGAGGTTTGCTTATGATGTATCAAATATCAAAACAATGAAGCTACCTTGCTGAACAAAGACGATGCCATTGAATTTCAGTGAGAAAAGGAAAACAAACAAACACCCCTGTTAATTGGACTAATGGCTAGTGTAAAAGTGCTTCAAAGCAAGGAAGTTTTGTTGTAGAAGTTGTAATTTTTCTTTATTTTAAAGGTAGAAATAGATATTCCTACCCTTGCTGACATTCAATAGCACCAAAAACCGTGAGTAGGTTCACTGGTCTTCTCTGTATTGTTTACCTTGACTGTTTCAGTGCTCTCTGTGTGTTCACAAGAACAAGAACACAAGCTGGTGCCACAGAGCAGTTGATGCCAGGTTTTCATCCCTGCTTGTTCCCTCAGTAACTTGTAGCAGCAGGCAGAGGACCAGATGTTTTTCCAAGGTTTTAATTTTTAAGTGTCTGCCTTGTGGTGGTAAATTGAAGACACATGTTTTTGAAGTCAAGAAAGGCTTGTGATTCTAAGGATTTCTTCTGTTTCTTTTTTCTATTTCTTAAGAACTATTTGCCATTTGAGAAGCAGAAACGTCTGTGAGCAGTTCAGTTGCAGCACCTGAAAAATGAGGCATATGCAGCACCAAGTGGGCTGGACAGTTTCTTAGTTAGCTCTTTCATCTGTTGGTCATTTATTTACTTTATCTGCTATTCCTTACTCTTTACTGTCTACATTTTCAGATTTTTACTAACCTTAATGAAATTCTCCTTTTCTAAAACAGATCAAAGCATATGTTACAAATTAAAATAAATCCATTTTTCAGGTATCAGTTATATTTACAAATATCTAATATATTCATTCCTTTTAAGTGACTTTAATATGGGACAACACAGCCTTGTGCTGAAATGAGTTTAATGAATCCCAGTAATAGCAACTCAACTTGTCTTAAAATTTAAATACATCAGTTCTCAATTTTTTTCTTCTACACATTTTGAACATTTGCTGTCAGAGCACATACCTGTAAGTCAAAAATCTGGCTAAAGCCCAACACTATACTGCCTGTGAATTTGACAAGTCTTGTGTTTATTACAATCTTGATATCCTTGGACAATGAAAGAAAAAAAGGAATGGGTGGTTGACTGGTAAAGCACAAAATGTTGCATACATAAACCTCCAAATTCACAGACATTTACATCATGATTTCAATACAAATAGATTCAACTAGGAAGTAAATTGTACCAAGGGAGCTGGAAAAGAAATAAGAATTTGTTAACATTATTCTAGTTGTTTTGTGATCTTAACATGGGATTTCAGAAGTAATTCACTTCTGACACTGGAAAAGAACTTTACTGGAGTAAAGATTTTCAGCCTATTCTTTCCTTAACTCCATAGCTTATCTACTTTGTACTTAATCTAAAACCAGTCTGAACATATAGAAGCAACTTTCCCTGAAAGAATTTCAGGCCAGGCTCTAAGTTAACTACAAAAAGATAACGATAACATAAATTTAGCTCATTTTTAGGAATATATATTGCAAATGGCATTTGGCATTTTGTTTCTTAGATGTATGTTTTTCAAGTTTGTGAAATCCTATTAAATAGAAGTGCAGAATTTAGCATCTTTTTATACTTAAAACTTGTAATATGATGCCATATTATATTGATTACTTTATTCACTTTACATACCATCTTTTTCGAGCATCAGACCCAAAATATATGGGTATTATATTACAGGACTAATTTACCTGGGTATAACCGGTATTGTATATTTAAGTCAGTAAATTTTTGTTTCTGTTTATTTCACTGAGTTATACCATCATTAAATTGATATAAGGTAACAGTGGATATGGCTCAGAGATTATGCAGGTTTTATTGTGACTTTATGCTAGATAAAAATAAGGGAATTGAAACATTTATATTCAGAAGAAAGCAGCTTAACTCTGATAAAATGAAACTCAGCAACTTTACTTTTGTAGGAAAGCATTTGTTCCTTTCAAAAATGCCAAAAAGTAAATTACACTTAATTAATCAAACTTTGAGTGATTTCCAATTAGTTTCCTACAGTTCTTCTATGACAGCTCTTTCCATTATTACAGGGTGTGAAAACAATAAGCAAAAGAGAATGGCAATACATAATAACCAGGAGAAATTCAAACATCATAACTTCATAAAACACTCTCTTTTTCATGCTCTGGTTGTGTATTTATAAGTAAAAAAAAAAAAAAAAAAAAAAAAAAAAAAAAANAAAAAAAAAAAAAAAAAAAAAAAAAAAAAAAAAATAGTTTTTGAAGTCCAAAATTAGGTTTGCATACACAATCCAAACAACATCACCAGTGCAGGGACTATTCTAGGTAGTGACACATAACACTCTTTTGCATCTGTGAGTCACTATAGTATGAGGAAGAAAAAATACCTTTCATTTTAATGAAAATCTTGATTTCAACATGCTCTGATTTCCCTAAGCAAAAATAACTCCAGGGTGAAATTCTGTTCCTGTTCTTGTTCATCCTTGTCTTGCTGTTAAAGCAAGTGGAATCATATAAATTGACCCACAATGTTTTCCTTTCTATCTAAACCAAGATATATAATCTGAGAAAACAAAACAAGACAGGAAATAAAAATAAAAAAAAAAAATCTCAGAAGTCAGTACTTCCACAAACCATGGCTAAGCTGAAAAAGATAAAGAGATGTTTAATATTAGGTCCATTCTTCCTACTGTATAAATTTAATTTGTAGTTATTCTTTGTAGAATGTCAGCTCTGCCAATATAGGAGAAATATTTCCAGAAAGGAGAACTATCATTTCTTTCTCTTTGTCAAATGTTATTGGTGTCTCCCACACAAGCACTCATGCACTCATTTTCAATTGCATCTCCCTGACTATGAGATTTCTCTGTAGATATTTTCACAAGTGCTTCAGCAAATTATGAGAAATCAGCTTATTTATTTTAAAAAGTATTGTTTCCTATTATAATTTCATGCAGTTATTTCTGATTTTTCTAAAAGCTAAGCCAAAGTAATTCTCTGTGGTTCTGACCCGCTTTTCTCTGCTTTTGTTCTTAAAAAAAAACCCTTTAAAATTATATTATCTTGCATATAGCCTATTTGCAGAATATTTCTGATTCTCAATGCTTAATCACAGCATTCTTAACCTTTAGCTGTTTTTAACTGTAGCATCCTTTGCACTATTGTTCTGGTTCCTGTATTGGAACAGTTAATTACTATATGGGCTTCACGTGTGCTTGCAACCATCTCAACTAAAAGTAGCATCTGGAAATTCGTCTTTATTTTTTACTTTGTCCCATTTACAGGGAATATTTTATATCCCACCCTTATGTGCTGGCAACTTTCAAATCTCTGTGTCATTGACAGCTGCTACTTCTAGGGAGGAGACTGCTGAAAACGTGAATTGTAAGACATACACAACTTCTTTACTAAGCACAGCTGCTTGCTGAACAGTGTCTTTTCAGGGAGCTGAATAGAAGAAGATGGAAAATTAGTTGAGGGAAAATGGACAAGAGAAGGCATGTGGTGGAAAATATTTCACAAAAGGTGGTGAGCTGGTTCATTTCTAGCAAGTTTCTCAAATGGCTAGTAACACAATAATAATCTGCTGCTTTTCCCTGTATTTTCTATTATCTCTCTACTCAAGGATAAACATCAAAACCACAGCAATTGAAGTGGTCTAAGCACTGGAATTTTCCAAAATTTTCATCTCAGCTTAGGATGGAACAACTTAGGTAGTTCTCCCCAAAGAATAAAAATGTTTTACAGTCACACCTGTGAACAGGCAGACACAGAGGCAAGAGTAACAGTATATCCCTCTTGAAAGCTAAGGGGCCCTTTCATACAGGAAATAGAGCAGGTATGGTGAGAGGCAGGAATATGAGCAAGTTGAACGTACAAAAATAATCTGATATCCTCAGTTAAAAAAAAAATTACTCATAAAATATTAAGCTTTGACCGCTGTAAAGTACATATTCAAGGAAAACACCATTCAGGCCAATTAATCCCATTAATCTCCAAGCTAAAAATCATGAAAGTCATAGTGACTGCCTTTTACTATAAAAATTGTTTGCACTCCAGTGCAGTGATTGTTGCAAGGCTGAGGTAGTTATGAACTTTTTTTTTTTTTCTACTGCAAAAGCTAAGAACATATCTAAAAATCATAAGTTTAAACTGGTAATAAGAATTATGATCAGTCTTAGGGGATAACTCTTGTAAAGAACCAGAATTTCTTCAAAATTTGGGTGAGCTACTCTTCACACTTTTACAATGGAGATTTTAGGTGCAAATTGTAATGAGAAAGCAGTGATATCAATCCTTCCAAAGGTTGCGAGTTGGGAGGAAAAGCATATCTCTATTCTCAAGTAAAAAGTGATAGACAAGAGGAAATGGCCTGAACTGGCTGCAGGGAAGTTTAGTCTGGATATTAGGAAAAATTTCAACACTGAAACAGTCAGAGTACTGGAGCAAGCTGCCCAGAGAAGTGATTGAGTCACCATCCCAGGGGGTATTTAAAAGATGTGTAGATATGGCACTTGGGGGCATGGTCTAGTAGTATTTTTAGCAGTGGTAGGTTTATATTTGAACTTGATCTTAGGTCTGTTCCAGCCTAAATGATTTTCTAGTTCTACTCTGATGTTGCTGCTGGTGCACTCATATGAGTGGGTTGGGAACTCCTCAGGCAGAAGACAGAACAGAGTGATCTGAAGTTTCACCTTATGGCTTCAAATCCGACACTGAAGTATTCTTTCATCCAACAGGCAAAATCACAGAAACAGCTTGGAGATGAAGTCAAGAAGTAGTAAGGGTCTATATTTCATTTTTAACACAAAATGAGGGCAACTTATACAATACAGGACATAGAAGTGTCATCTCTGGGAATCTGTGAATAACAGTTGCCTTCCTTCAGACCCACCTATTTCTGATATCATTCTCTATGAAAATCTTTATCTTGAGTTAACCTAATGTTGTTATCCTTCTGTTTCATACTTATCAATGAGCTTTCCAGGGATGTTAAAACTGCATCTCAGTGCTCACAACATTTGACTACTGTCAGGAGTCACAGACCTTCACAATTAGCAGAAAATCTCTCCTTTCTCCAGGAGCTCATGCAGTTGAAGTTTTCATAGTGCAGCTTTTTGGGCCTCCTAGAGTCCCAAAAGATGGTACTTACCTGCAGTCTTCTTAAACAGGATTACAAGTTGATGTTATCATGAGACCTTTTTAGTCTGATATTCTTTCTCCCCTCTCTCTATCATCAGCTCCAGGAAGTTGGGAAATCCCTTTCATAAACTATCTTTATTATGTGAAACTGTTAAAAAGGTATTTTTGAGCCCATTGGCTCACCTCTATTAATGAAAATCTAAATTGTCTTAAAAACATAATCCTGAGAATTCTTTTTATATTGTAGTGGTTTTAGCAAACGTAACACAAGGTTTTACCGCTATATTCTGAAAAGAAACCAATTGACCTTTATGCAAGTGTCTGTTGGAGAGCAAATCAATTTGGGAAAGCATGATTTTGTGGTCTTCCCAGCTGCCACTGGTCAAGGATGTTCTGAGGAATGGTTTTTCAATAAAAAACTGACAACTTCAGGAATTATTTCATTCTCTGAGATCTATTACCACAAAACTGGACATAGACTATGCGTGTCCTATGACAAGTAGCTGAGGGTGCTGGGATTGTTTAGCCTGGAGA